>RJWM01039156.1:0-16304 GCA_004363535.1 Dasyprocta punctata | reverse complement strand
AAAAAAAAAAAAAAAAAAAAGAATTGTCTTACATAGTTAGGTGCTCCCATATTCGGTGCATATATATTTATGATTGTAATCTCTTCCTCTTGAAGTTTTCCCCTAACAAGTATGTAGTGACCTTCTTGATCTCTTTTGATCATTTTCGCTTTGAAGTTCACATTGTCTTCAAACATAATAGCTACCCTGCTTTTCTCTGGGTTCCTGTTGCATGGAGTATTGTTTTCCAGCCTTTGATTTTTAGTCTGTGAATTGCCTTTTGAGTGAAATGTGTTTCTTGTACACAGCATATTGTTGGATTTTGTTTCTTAACCCACTCTGCTAGTCTGTTTCTTTTTATTGGTGAGTTGAGACCATTTACATTGACTGATATAACTGATATGTACTGGCTCATCCCTGTCATGATATCTTTCTGTTATTGGTTTTCTACATTTTCTGTTTAATTATTTGCCCTGCTTAGTGGTTTCCTTTTGTTTTTGTTCTTAAGACTGTGGCTGTCTTTATCTCTTTCTAGAGTGTCTTTCAGTACTCTTTGTAGTGTTGGTTTGGTGGCCATAAATTTCTTCAGGTGCTCTTTGTCATGAAAGTATCTTATTTCTCCATGAATTTTTAAGGATAGTTTTGCATGGTACATCAATCTGGGTTGAAAGTTGTTTTCTTTCAGGATTTGAAATACTTCACTCCAAGCTCTTCTTGACTTAAAGGTTTGTGTTGAGAAGTCTGCCGTGATTCTGATAGGCTTTCCTTCATAGGTGATCTATTTCTTTTCTCTGACAGCTTTTAGAATTTTGTTCTTGTGCTGTATTTCTGAAACCCAAATTATTATATGTCTGGGTGAAGATTTATTTTGGTTATTGTTATTGGGGTTCTGTATGAATCACTCACCTGTATATCAGATTCTCTTCCCATGTTTGGAAAGTTTTCTGCTATTATTTCTGTGAATAGTCTTCACAGGTCATTAGTATTGACCCCTGCTTTTTCATTTATGCCTATTAATATTATGTTATTTCACTTGGCATCATGTTGCAACTGTTGAATTATTGTTTCTTGGTTCCTTGTTATTTTTAAGAGATCTTTTCTTTCATGGCCATAAACTCCCATGCTGTCTTCAAGATCAGAGATTGTATCTTCAGCTTCATTCAAGCAGTTTTTCAAACTTTCTGTGGAATTTTTCATTTCCTGCATTTCAGTTTGAATCTGTTTCATGCATTCTATTTGCATCTTATATTGTTCATTCAAAGTTTCCATCATTTTCTTATGTTCTTCTATTTTTTATCTTGCTCTTCTTTAGATATACACAACATTTCTTTCATATTGATTGTCATTTCATTTTTTAGCTGAGAGATTATTTCTGATTTAAGTTTTTCTATAGCTTCATCAAGCTGTTTCTTTACTGCATTTGCTATCATTTCAGAAAGTTCAGTTGTGTGACTCCCAGTGTCATCCATTTCAGTGTCTCTTGAGTTTGTTCTCAGTGGCCTGTGGGACTGAGACTGCCTCTTGGTCTTTTGTTTTGTTATTTTCTTCTAGTACCTGTGTGGCTCTGTGTCCTGCAAAGTTGACCAGGCGTTCCCCTGGTGGGTTGCGCTGAGTTGCGGGACCAGGTAGAGCTGGATCCTCTGTGCAGCTAGTGACAGCACACTCCTAGAGTGTGCTGCTGAAGCCTCTGGGTGGGGGCCAAGGCCTCCCAGACCCAGGCAACTAGGTGGAGTGTACCCCGGAGTGTGGTGCCACCCAGACCCTGAATGTGGCTGCAAGGCGTTCAGAGCCTCTGGAGTGCTAGGCAAGCCCGGGCGAGTCCCAGGCCTACAGTGCCAGGGCCTTGCTCCTGGCTGGGTAGGCCCACAACCTCTAGGACCTGCCGCCCCAGCTGCACCCCTGAACAATGGAGCTCACGCCCTGCTCTCTGATGGGCAGAGCCCAAGCTCTCCAAGGCTCTTCAGCTACACTGGCCAGTCCCTGATGAGTAGCACTGGGGTCCCTGGCCAGTCCCTGATGAGCAGCACTGGGGTCCTGGGCTAGGCTCGGCTCAGTACCTCTGTGTCCTGTGACGCTGGCCGGGCATTCCTCTGGTGGGTTTCACTGAGTCGTGGGACTGGGTAGAACTGGATCCTCTGTGCAGCTAGTGAGGGCACATTCCCCAAACATAAGTTATTTATGTAATGTTGGTTTCCAGCATACATCTGTGAAATGAATCTTTTTCAGTCTGAGTGTGGAGCTGGATTTGGTGGCCCATACCTGTTATTTCAGTATCTGGAAGGCTGAAGTGGGAGGATAGCAGCATGTTAGATGCCAGTCTGGGCTACACAGTGAGATCAGGGCCGGTGGCTACATAGAAAGACCCTGTCTCAAAAACCAAACCAAACCAAACAAACAAACGACTGCATGTGTATGACTTTCTCAAAGTCCTCTAATTAAAAATAAAATCCCTTCACCCACCCAGAGATTCTGACTCTGTAGATCTCATGCACAGCCCAATACCTGTGCTTTAATAATCACTTCCCCCTTAGAGACCCTCACACTGGGCTCATGAAGTTATGGAATAGTAACTATTATTATCTGTTGCCTTTCTAAAACAAACTGAAAGTTTTTCTCAGAGTATTTCCTAGCCTCAGGTTTAAAATAAGCACTTGATAAATTTTAGAGGAACACACAAATGACAAAAATGGATATGGGGCCATGTAATAAAAATGCAATATCTAAAAGTATTTCATAGGCAATGGTGGCACACAACTATAACCCCAGTACTCAGGGGGCTGAGGCAGGAGGATCACTGTCAGTTCAAGGCCAGACTGGGCTACATGTGAATACAAGGCCAGCCTGCACTACATAGTGATACCCTGTCTCAATAAATAAATAAATAAATAAATAAATAAATAAAATGAAAAAGAAAAAGAAAAGCACTCCCTAAACTAAACATAAAATAAGTAACTATGTGTAAAGCAATGACTTTCAAACTCTTTTGACCGTGTCCCAGAGTTACCTGGACATACTATCAAAACAATATACAGATTCAATGCAACTCTCAGCAAAATACCAGTGACATTCTTCAAAGAATTTGAAAAGACAATTCTGATATTCATATGGACACACAAAAGACTCAGAATAGCACAAGCAGTTCTGAGCAGAAAGACTGGTGGTAAAGATGTCACAACACCTGATGTCAAAATAGACCACACAGCCATAGTAACAAAGACAGCATGGCATGGACATAGAAACAGACAGGTAGACCAAGGGAGCAGAATACAAGACACAGAAATAAACACACAATGACAACTATCTAATTCTTCTTTTTTAACACGGAAGAATTTGGTTTAATGAAAATATAGTTTTGCAGAAATTCATTTCACTCCTGGTCCCCCAAAGACTCATGTGCATCCTTTATGCAAAAGACATTTAGTCCATCTCCAAGAGTTGCCTAAATCCTAACAGTTTCAGCATTGCTGAAAAGTCCAACTCCCAAGTTTCTTCCAGAATCTAAGGCAAACTCTTAACTGCAAGCCCCTGTACAAATGAAAAGTTAAATACTTCCAGGTTTCAATGGCACAAGTTAAATATTTCTATTGTAAAAGGCACAAACAAAGGTATACAAAGTAATGGAACCAAAGCAAGTCCAAAATCCAGGAGGGCAAACATTAAACCCTGTAGTTCCAAGTGGAACATCTAAAGCAATCTGTGGCAAGTTTTGAGCTCCAAAGGGTTTGCATGAATCCACCCCCATGGCAATTCTGGTGGTTGTAGCTCCCATGGCTTCTCTCTTGGGCCCATTTTGCTCCCTCCTTGAAGGTTTCCTCAAATGATCCACATTCCTGGCTTCTCCAAACTTCTGTGGTCTCCTGTACCTTTGGCTTCCCCCTCACAGCTTCACACATTGCCCTCTCAGGGGTATACTTCCTGGGCTTCCAGGTCTTCTTCTGGGAGGAATCCTTTTTAACCTCAGAACTCTGGAATTCTGCATGCACCTAAAACCAGTGCCACATTAATGATGCCAAGGTTTGCTGCCAGTTGGAGCAATAACCAGGCTTCCCTCTCTCTTGGATATAGGAATTGAGTGCCTGAATCACTGAGCACTCTGAATTCAATTCATCATCAGTCTAGAACCTGGTGCAAACTGCTGCCATTCTGGAACATGGTGCTCTGTGGTTTTGTCCTCAAAGCAAAGCCTTTAACTTTTGCAATTTTGAGACAGCAAAGGGTGAAGGCTTGCTGCTTCTTGTGATGCCCTCGGGCCATCTTTTCTATTCTCCTCTTCCTTTTCAGCAATCACGATCTCCTCAGCTCTATCTTTGCAGTTCACAGCTTTACTAGAACTCCCTTCTGGTCAAATTCACAACATTTTTTTTTATTTAAGAGAAAATGGACACAGAAAAGAAAAAAAAAGCAAAAGAGACAAAGAACAACAACAACAAATCCAATACCATAACATTATAAGTTTACAAAGTGAAATGATTGGAATTTAACAGTGGTTATAATATTGCATATTGTTACCTCCAAAAGGGTTATTTAGATTAACAGATACAGACATGTAAAATTGATCTAATCATATGCATATTAACTGTTCCCTTTCAACAACTAATGCATTTAGTAGTATAGTCATTTTAACTATCTTATGTACACCTATATACAAATTTATGTCTTTTTCCTTATCCCTTCCTTCTTTCCTTCTTTCCCCTTATAATGCCTCTTGTTATCTTCAAAATAACTGCCCATACCATCAGGCACAATACAATCAAACAAAATAGTACAGGATAAAACCAATGAAAAACAAAACAATGTAAGCAATACATAGTAAAACAACACTGATTACTATAATGCGTCATGCTATCTTCTAAGTAGTTGCTTGTATCATCAGTCATAATCCAATCAAACAAACCAAAATAAGATAAAATCACTCAAACCAAAACAATGAAAGCAATATAGGGTTTCAAAACAATGTGATCAGGTATCAATAATGGTTACCATAACGTGTTTTGTTATCTTTGAAATAGCTGTCTATGCCATCAAATATAATAAAATTAGGCAAACTGAAATAGAATAAGATCAAACTAAACACCTCAATGAAAACAATACAGGACTCATATCCCGATGATAGATTAACAATGGCCACTGCCTGCCCTTTTTAGACACTTCCTCCCCTTTCCTTTTTACAATATGTATTATGTATTTTGAATCCTACTAACTCCTTTAGTTTTTTTGTACTAGGGAGATAACATGATGCTCACCCATGTGGCTCTGGGCCCTTTCATCCATGAACATGATGATCTTAAGTTGCATCCATTTACCTACAAGAGGTTTGAGGTTATTTTTCTTTATAGCTGAGTAGCTTTCCATTGGATAAAAATGCCATATCTTTCTTGTCCACTATGTAGCTAATGGGCAAGCTACCCCTACTTCTTTCTGGTTCCCTGTCACATACAGCGTTGTTCTCTCTCCTTTGACTTTCAGTCTATGAACCCCCTTTCGAGTTTAATGTGTTTCTTGTATAAAGCATATTGGTGGATCCTGTCTCCTGATCCACTCTGCCTGTGTTGTTTTCCATTGGTGGATTTAGGCCATCTACATTAATGGTTAAGGCCAACATGCACTGCCTCATCTCCGCCATGTCCTCTTCCTGCAGTTGGCTGCCCACTTTTCCTCTCTACTCAATTGTTTGCTCCACTCAGTGATATCCCTCTGCCACTGTTTCTGGAGCTGTGGTCTTTTTTTATCTCTCTCTAAAATGTCCTTCAGTATTCTTTGTAGGGTTAGCTGAGTAGTAATAAATTCCTTCAGTTGTTCTTTGTCATGGAAGTATCTTGTTTCTCCATTAATTTTGCAGGATAGTTTTGCAGGGTACATAAACCTGGGTTGAGCCGGGTGTGGTGGCGCACGCCTTTAATCCCAGCACTCGGGAGGCTGAGGTAGGCGGAGCGTTGTGAGTTCGAGGCTGGCTTGGGCTACAACGCGGTGCAAGGCTGACCTGAGCTACATAGTGCGACCCTGCCTCAAAAAACCAGGGCCCAGAGTTTGGCTCAGTGGCTTAAGCGCCTGCCCTGGCAGGCACAAGGCTGTGAGTTCAATCCCCAGTGCCGCAAAAAAAAAAAAAAAAAAAAAAAAAAACCTGGGTTGAAAGTTGTTTTCTTTCAGGGCTTGAAATACTTCACTCCAAGCTCTTCTTGACCTGATGGTTTGTGTTGAGAAGTCTGTGTGATTCTGATGAGTTTTCCTTTGTAGGTGATCTGTTTCTTTTCTCTAACAACCTTTAATATTCTGTTCTTGTGTTGAACTTCTGGGATCTTGATTATTATATGTCTGGATATAGATTTATTTTGGTTATGGTTAGCTGGGGTTCTATATACTTCACTTATGTGAAAGTCACTTCCTTTTCCCTTGCTTGGAAAGTTTTCTAATATTATTTCTGTAAATAGGCTTTTAATTTCATTTGTACTGACCCCTGCTTTTTCACTCACACTTTTTATTCTTAAGCTATGTTTCTTTGGGTTGTCTTGTAGCTGTTGTATTGTTAGTTCCAGGTTCCTTGTTATTTTTAAGAGATCCTTCCTTTCATGATCACAAGCTGCAAACCTGTTTTCAAGGTTTGAAAGTCTATCTTTAATGTCTTTCAAGTGGTTTTGCCAACTTTCATTGGAGTTTTTGATTTCCTGGTTATTTCTTTGAATCTGTTTCATGTATTCTAAATCTTTTTTGTATTGTTCATTCAAGGTTTTCCTCATTTTCCTATGCTCCATTTTTTCATCTATGTCTCCTTTAGAGTTGCCTAGCAGTTCTTTTATTATGTTTTTCATTTCTTCTTTTAGTTCAGTTAGTATTTCTGTTAATCTCTTTTGTAGCCTCTTGAAGTTGTTTCTTTACTTCAGTTGCCATCACCTCAGAAACTTCAGTTGTGGGACTCCCGATCTGCATTTGCATCTCCTGGACTTCCTCTGTTTGGATTGGAGGCCAGAGACTGCCTTTTGCATATTTGTCTTGACATATTCCTAGGTTCTTCTGGGCAAATGGGTACTGGGGACCTAAGCACTCCTGGGATTGGCCACAATTTCTCTAAAGTGAGACTGGTTCTTCTAGCCAGTGCTGATTATGGATATCTGATGGTTGCCACTGGGGGCGCTGTTACAGTGCTATCCACTGCTTTTCCCCAGCTCGCCCAGCTCGTGTGGCAGGGGCGGTGTTGCCGCCCACAAACCTGGGCTGGTGGGCAGGTCACACGTGGACTCTCCACCACCATCCCTGGAGTGCGTGCAGAGCCACTGTCTCCAGACCAAGCCGGTTACCCACAGGGACCCTCCGAGGTGGCCCCCAGAATGCATGCAGGGGGCAGGGCTCAGCCTGAGCAACTTCCACGGGCCTGCACCCAGCTAGGAGTCCACAGCCTAACTCCAAGATGTCTCCCAGCCAATCTCTTTCTCTTGTGGGAGGGTGAAGATCTCTGCACACTCACTGTCAGCCAGTTCAGTTCTCCAGGTCTGCTCCCCCTGTTCACTGCCACTCTCCTCCAATGCTGCCTCTCTTGGCAGAGGCCCCCTGGGTCGCTGCTGCTGCCACAGCACCTTGATCGTGGGTCCCCAGATTCCAGCGGGTTCTCTCACACAGTGGGTCTGGCTCCAGGCAAAGGCACTGCCAGCTACCACCTTCTTTGTTTAAGTGTTTCTTTTTACTCTTTCTGTGGGCTTTCAATTCTCACTTTAGATTCTTCCTGGGTCCAGAGGACCCACTTCCTTCCTTCTTGTCATCCCCATGTTGCTATATTCTGGCATCTGGATGGTATGTCTCAGGAAGGCTGTTTACTCTGCTTCTTACTGTTCCGCCATCTTGTAATTCTCTCCAACATTTTGAATCATCCTGTTGGGATCTTTGCTCTTAGCTCTCAACATAAATCTGGCTAAAAGCCCCCAATGATAGCCATTCCACCACCTCAACATTCAACTGCCTTAAAATTTCTTCTGCCAGATTAATTAGTTTACTTCCCTCAGTAAACTCAGTCTCAGGTAGTCTCTAGACATGAGCAAAATGCAGCCAAACTTTCTACCAAGCCAAAACTCACATCATCTGAACCCCAACAGCCAATTCAATCCTTCCCAGCAGAAACTTCCTAAGCCTGGTCTTTACTGGTAGGATTTCTATCACCCTTCTGTTCTTATAACCTCTAATCAGAATCTCCCACACAGAACAGCCTAAGACAGTACAGCATTACTCTTTCAGGTGACATCTCTGAATTTTTGCAGAATTTGTCCACAAGCCATTCCCAAAGACTCTTGAACCACATGGCCAGGTATAGTCACAGCAACAACAGAATTTCTCTGGTACCAAATTCTATATTGGTTACTTTTTTCCCATTGCTGAGGCAAAATGCCTGATGCCCAAAGTTAAGAAAGGAAACATTTATTTAGCTCACAGTTTGTGGAGGTTTCAGTCCATAATCAGCTGGCTCCAAGGCAGGTGATGTGAAAGAGGAACAACAGTTCATGGCAGCCAGAAGACAGCAAAAACAACAAGAGCAGAAGAAAAAACAAGGGAGGAGCCCAGCTATCTAATTCTTGATAAAGGAGCAAAACAAACACACCTTAGAAAAAAGACAGCTTCTTTAACAATGGTACTAGGAAAACTGGGTATTCACATGTAGAAGACTGAGACTATATCCCTAACTCACCTTGTACAAAATGGATCCAAAGTCTAAATACAATACTGAAACTTTGAAACCACTAGCAGAAAATATAGGAAAAAGACTTCAAGTCATAGGTACAGGGCAAGGAGGACCCCAATAGCACATGAGATAAAAGTGAGAACCAACAAATGGAACTATCAAATGAAAAGGTTTCTGCAGGCAAAGGAAATAGTAAGAGATAGCCTACACAATGGGAGAAAATCTTCGACAGCTACTCTTCAGACAGAGAATTAATACCCAGAATCTATAAAAAACTCAAAAGCTTAGCACCAAAAACAAACCCCAATCAATAAGCTGACAAATGAACTAAACAGACACTTCACAAGAGAATACATGAAAATGACCAATTAGTATGTACATGCAAAAATGTGCAACATCTTTAGCCATTAGGACAATGCAAATCAAAACTACACTGAGTTTACATCTTACCCCAATCAGAATGTTTATCATCAAAACTACAATACTACTACTACTTGTACTAATAAAAATACTGGTGAGAATGCAGGGAAAAAAGATTTCTTCTACACTGTTGGTAGGAATGTAAATTAGTACAGTCACTATGGAAATCAGTATGGAAGTTCTCTAAACAATTCAAACTAGAGAGACCATTTGATCCTGCTATACTTCTCCTCACTATATTTCTGAAGGAATTAAAGTCAGCACACTACAGAGATACTTGTATACCCATTTTATTGCAGCCCAGCTGCAATAGCTAAGGAATGTAATCAGTCAAGATCCCCATCAACAGATGAGTAGAATTTTTTAAAAGGAGTGTAAACAATGGAATATTATATGGCCATAAAGAAGAATGAAATTATGTCATTTGCAGGAAAATGGCTGCAATTAGAGATTATCACTTTCAGCAAAAGAAGCCAAACTCAGAAGGACAAATATTGCATATTTTTTCATATAAGGATTCTTTAAAAATCCTCCAAAAGCAGAGAGAGAGATGACATGAAAGTAGAAGGAAGACTAAGAGAAGAGGAAGAAAAAAAGAAAAGAAAGGAAAGAAGAGTAAGGAGATAATGAGAGGGTAAAAATATTAAAATACACTCATGCATGAAGCTGCCAAGATAAAAATCCATTAATCTGTATCAATAATAGTCACTAATAAAAAAGAAAAGAAGAATATTTTACATCATGGCCAAGTACATATATATATGTGCTTGTAAAATTACTAAAACAAGAGTTTCACATGCCAATACTTACCCTTACTGAGAGCAAAATGGCTTGATATTCTCTATTCTATTCTGTTCTCTTTCATTCTACTTCAAAACATATGTTGTGTTAATGACCTGTTAATGGGTCCTATGCAGTTTAAAGATCAGTGAGAGACTGGGTATGGTGGTACACACCTATAATACCAGAATTGGGGAGGCTGAGGCAGGAGGATTGTCATGAGTTCAAGGCCAGTCTGGACTACATAGCAAGATCCTGTCTCAATAAAAAAAAAAATGGCCCTTTCTTCATCACTTGCCATCCCCCATCCCCCTCTCTCCCAGCTCTGACGATATAACAAGGACTGGGAACTCTGTTCTCAAATCATGTACATGCTGCTTCCTCTGACTCAAAGGCCCTTTTTCATTTTCCTGCTTGAGAAACTCCCATTTGTTCTTCCTGCCCTGTCCCTGGGAATCTTTTCCTCAAATGGGCCAAGATAGCACAGTGTCCTTCTCTCTGTCAGAGCATACATGCTGTGTATGGCCACGTTTTACCTAGCCACATTCCTCAGCACACTGTGAGCCCTTGTAAGTCAAGGATTGGACAAAACAAGCACTCAAAAAACCCTTGTGGTCAGGCATGGTGGTGCACACCTCTAAGCCCAGCACTTGGGAGGCAAGTTCCAGGCCAGCCTGCACTACATAGTGAAACCCTATCTCCAAAAACCAAAGCAAATGAACAAACAAAACACACGCTGAATACCTGAATAAAGTGTGGAGTACTTTCATGTGCTATTTTGAGAGGAGAAATCTGGGTGCTATGCGAGGCAGGGGGGCATGAGCTAAACAATGTAATTAGATTGCCTAAAATACGAAACTTCTGTAAACAGTCTAGAAGGCTCATTTTTTTCAGCTCCCTCTAGAGTTTACGATTCACTAAAACTATTTACTACTTCAGATTTGAGTTTAAAGTATAGGTTTCTATAGTGTAGTTTTCTTATAGAGCCTAAATACTTAAGAATTTTAAACAATTATGAAATATTGATTCATAGAGATACAACAAAAGCTTTGGTGCCAGAGTCAGAGCAGACTGGGTAAAGTTTAAGAGGTGCCCTCAGAGTGCCCAGTGGTCCTGAAATGAGCAGGACACAGCGCTTACAGAGTAAATGGCTCTGCTCCTCAGCACAGCAAAAGACACTTTGGCTGATATCCATACACAAAGTGAGAACCGAAACTACAAGCTTCAGGATACAAAATCAACACACAAAAATCAATAATGCTCCTAGACACCAATAATAAATCTACTGAAAGAAATTAGGAAAATAATACCATTCACAACAGCTTCAGGGAAATTTAAATACCCACGAATTAACCTAATCAAGGAAGTGAAAGACCTCTATAATTAAAACCATAGTACTCTGAAAAAAGGAGATCAAAAATGACAACTGAAAATGGAAAGCTATTCCCTGTTCCTGGATAGGCAGAGTCAGTATTGTCAAAATGACCATGTTTCCAAAGCTAATATTTAATGCAATCCTAGTCAAAATACCAACAGCATTCCTCACAGAACTAGAGAAAACAGTTCTAAAATGCTTATGGAACCAGAAGAGATGCAAAATAGCAAAATCAATCCTGAACATCCAGAGCAAAGCAGGAGGCATCACAATTCCAGATTTTAAGTTAGATGACAGAGCTACAAGCATCACAACACTGGCACAAAAACAAAAATGTTGATCAATGGAACAGAAATAAGGAGGCAGAAACAACCCGAGGTATGTTCAGCAATCTGACGTTTGCTAAAGGAGTCAAAAACCTACACTAGAGGAAAGACAGCCTGTTTAACAGTAGTGCTGAGGAAACTGGCTACGCATAAGCAGAGCATTGAATTTTGGTTCATGTCATTCTCTATGTACTAAAACAAAATCAAAATAGCTCCAAGACCTAAATATTAAAAGAACCCAATCCTCTAGATAATAAAATCAGTAAAAACCTTGAAGACATAGGCACAAGTAGAGAATCTTTTTTTCTTTTCTTTCTTTCTTTCTTTTTATTTATTTAAGAGAAAAAAGACAAATATAACAAAGACAAAAAGCAAAAGAGACAAACAAACGACTAGAGTAAATGCACAACAGTAACATTGCAGGTTTACAAAACAGGATGATAGAAACTTGACAATGGTTGCGATATTGCATGTCGTTATCTTTAAAGTGGTTGTTTACATTAACAGATATAGACATGTAAAATTGATCTAATCATATGAGTATTAATTGTTCTTTCTCAATAACGAATACATTCAGCAGTGTGTTCGTTTTAGTTATCTTACATATATACAGATTTATATCTTTTCCTTTTCCCTTCCCTCTTTCCTCTTTTCCCTTCCCAATTACTTTTGCTCTTTGAGCAGTTTTTTACCCTTACATAGTATTTATTATAGATTTTGGATCATATATACTTTTTCCGTTTCTTACACTAGGGAGACAATACAGTATTTATACATATGGGTTTGATTTATCTCACTTGTGAGTATGGTCTCAAGTCATGTCCATTTACTTATAAAAGTCTCAGTGCTTTCTTGATAGCTGAGTAGTACTCCATTGCATAAAACTACCACATCTTTTTTATCCATTCTTTGATTGATGGGCACTTGGGTTGTTTCCAAGATCTGGTTATTACAAATTGGGTTGCTATAAACATGGGTGCACAGATATCACTGTGGTATGATGTTTTCAATTCTTCTGGGAAAATGCCCAGAAGCGGGATAGCTCCGTCAAATGGAATCTCTAATCCTAGCTTCTTGAGGAATCTCCACACTGATTTCCACAGTGGTTGCACCAGTCTACACTACCACCAACAGTGGAGAAGAGTTCCTTTTTCCCCACAGCCTCTCCAGCATTTGTTGTTGGTTGATTTTTTAATCTTGGCCATTCTTTCTGGAGTGAAATGGAATCTCAGTGTTGTTTTAATTTGCATTTCCCGAATGACCATGGATGTTGAACATTTTTTCATATATTTATTTGCCATTTGTATTTCTTTCTCTGAGAAGTGTGTATTCATCTCAGATGCCCATTTTTGGATTGGGTCCTTGAATTTTATGGGCCTGATTTCTTTTAATTCTTTGTATGTTTTAGATAGAAGTCCTTTGTCTGATGGATAACTGACTAAGATATTTTCCCAGTTCGTGCGTTTTCTTTTCACTCTGTTGGAGATTTCCTTTGACATGCAAAAACTCTTTAGTAAGATGAGATCCCAGTTGTTGATTCTGGGAAGTGTTTCCCATGCAATTTGATTTTTGTTCATGAACTCTGCCTACTCCTATGTCATCAAGACTTTTACCTACTCTGTCTTCTAGTAAGTTTAGTGTCTCTTTTTTAACATTCTGATCTTTGATCCATTTTGACTTTATTTTAGTGCATGGTGATAAGCATGGATCTAGTTTTAGTTTACGGCATATAGAAAGCCAGTTTTTCCAGCACTATTTGTTAAAGAGGCTATCTTTCTTCCAATGTACATGTTTGGCCCCTTTGTCAAAGATGAGGTGGCTAAGTGTGTTTGTAGTTGTGTCTGTATCTTCTAATCTATTCCATTGATCTTCAGGTCTGTTTTGATTCCAGTACTATGCTGATTTTATCACAGTAGCTTTGTAGTATAGTTTCAAGTTGGGGATTGTGATGCCTCCTGCCTTCCCTTTGTTGCCCAGAATTGCCTTTGCTATTCTAAGTCTTTTCTGGTTCCAGATGAATTTCAGGCATGCTTTCTCTAGCTCTGTGAGATAAGCAAGTGGTGTTTTGATTGGGATTGCATTAAACCTGTATAATAATTTTGGGAGAATGGCCATTTTCATGATGTTTGTTCTTCCTATCCATGAACAGGGAATATCGGAACTCTTCTTCAATTTGCTTCTTTAGAGTAATGTAATTTTCACTGTATAGATCTTTTACTTCCTTTGTTAGATTGATTCACAAGTATTTCATTTTTTTGGATGTTATAGTGAAGGGTATGGTTTCCCTTGTTTCTCTATCAGTGACTTTGTTGTTTGTGTACAGGAATGCTATTGATTTTTGAGTGTTCACCTTGTATCCAGCAACATTACTGAATTTGGTTATTAGTTCTAGAAGTCTTCTAATGGATTTTTGGGGGTCTTCTATGTAGAGTATCATCATCTGCAAATAATGATAATTTTGCTTTTTTTTTTTTTTTTTTTTGAGAGAGAGGTTTTCACTATGCAGTTTAGGCTGGCTTTGAATTCATTTTGTAGCCCAGGCTGGTCTCAAACTCATAATAATCCTTCTGCCTCAGCCTCCAGCGTGCTGGGATTACAGGCATGCACCACCATGCCCAGCAGGTAGGACTTTTTGAACAGAACTTCAATTGCACTAGAAATAATACCAGAAATCAATTTTTTTTTTTGCACTGGGAATTGAACTCACAACCTCGCGCCTGCCAGACGAGCACTTAAGCCACTGAGCCAAACTCCCAGGCAATACCAGGAATCAATAAATGGGATCATATCAAATAAAAAATATTTCTACACAGCAGGGAAAATAACCAACAGAGTCAAGAGACAACTACAGAATGGGAAACATTTTTTGTTACCTATTCCTCAGACAGAGGACATGTGTCTAGAATATATAAAGAACAAAAAAAATTAGATCCCCCAACATAAACAACCCAGTCAATAAGTGAGCAACTGAAATGAGTTAGACAGTTCTCAGAAGTGCAAATGGCCAATAAGTATATGATGAAGTGTTCAACACAGGTGCCTTTAGAGAAGCACAAATGAAAATGACACTGAGATTTGCACTGGGAATTGCACAAGAAATCAAATAGTCACAGGTCATTTGAGAAATGCAAATTAAAACAACATTGAGATTCCACCTCACCCTGGAAAGAATGGCCAAGATCAAGAAATCAACCAATAACAAATACTGGAGGGGCTATGGAGAAGAAGGAACTCTTCTCCACTGTTGGTGGGAGTGTAGACTGGTACAACCACTCTGGAAATCAGTGTGGAGATTCCTCAAAAAACTAGAATTGGAGGTCCCATTTGACCCAGCTATTCCCCTTCTGGGTATCTTCCCAAAAGAATTAAAAATATCATATCACAGCTATATATGTGTACCCATGTTTATAGTAGCACAATTTGTAATACCTGTATTTTGGAAACAACCTAAATGTCCATCAATCAAAGAATGGGTTAAAAAGTTGTGGTCTTTTTATACAATGGAGTACAACTCAGCCATAAAGAAGGATAAACTTGAGGCATTTATAGGTAAATGGATGCAATTAGAGACTGTACTCATCAGTGAAATAAATCAGACTCACATGCATAAATGTCATATTGCCTCCCTGCTGTGAGAAGCTGAAAGAAATAATATATATGTGTGTGTGTATCTACATGATAGTCAAAATATATGTATATATATATATGTATATGATAGTTAAGACAGTTATATTACTAATTTCTCTTGGCTCAATGAAAATAGTTTGTGTTAATATTGTTTGGACAATTAAAAACAGGTATCTTGTACTCTGAGTAGCTAATTTAAAAATAACAATACACAATGTATTAATCATTATTGCCTCCAATTATCATGTTTTGAAATTTTGTTAGTTTTTTCTCTTTAAAATAAAATTTAAAAAAAAAGAAATCAAATAGTAACAGAAGCTGGTGAGGCTGCACAGAAAAAGGAACCCTTCTACACTGTTGGTAAGAATGTAAACTAGCGCAACACTATGAAAATCAATATGGAGATTTCTCAAAAAAACTAAAAATAGAAATTCCATTCAGTCTAGGTATTTCCTTTGTAAGTATCTTCCCAAAAGAGTTAAAGACATCTTATTACAGTAATACATACATACCATATTTATAGCAGCACAAATCCTAATAGCTAAGTCTTGGAAGTAGCTTATAGGTTCAATAAATGAATGGATGAAGAAAATGTATTTAAACACAGTAGAGTATTGCTCAACCATGAAGAAGGATAAACTTGAGTCATTTTTAGGAAAATGGATGAACCTTGAGACCATAATGTTAAGTGAAATAAATCAGACACGCGAGTTTAAATATTGCATGTTTTCTCTTACATGAGAAACTCAAAATATAAATAAAGAGTTGGGGCTGGGGATATATATAGCTCAGTGGCACAAGCACCTGCCTGGCAAGCAGGAGGTCATGAGTTTAATCCCAGGTACCAAACAAACATACAGAGAGAGACAGAGACAGAGATAGAGACAGAGAGACACAGAGAGAGGGAGACACAAAATAAAAGACATAATAAGGAGATAGATCTTTTGCAAAAGGGAAGTTGTGATAGTTCACTGATTGTCACCTTGAGTAAGAAATGCCCAACTAAATTGATTCAGCATAGTTCTGGAAGACCCACTCTCGGGACAATTGTCGCCAGAATGGAATAAAAGGGAAGTGAAGAAGGAAGTCTGGTGCTTCTGTTTCTTCACTGGAGCTCCAGTCTTCTCCTTCTCCT
>RJWM01039155.1:0-16295 GCA_004363535.1 Dasyprocta punctata | reverse complement strand
AAAAAAAAAAAAAAAAAGTTCAGAGACATCGTGACAGAAAACTTTCCTGGTAGAGAAAAAGCATTTGACATACAGACAAACAAGGCATATACGACTCCAATTAACAATGATGAAAAAAAAAATCTATAGCCAGGCATATCATACTCAAGACTCCAGAAACTCAACACAAGAATAGAATTCTAACAGCTGCTAGACACAAGAAACAAATCACCTATAAAGGAAAGCCCATCAGAATCACAGCTGACTTCTCAGCACAAACTCTCAAGTCAAGGAGAGCTTGCAGTGAAATACTCCAAGTTCTAAAGGAAAACAACTTTCAACCCAGATTGATGTACCCCGCAAAACTATCTTTCAAAATTGATGGAGTAATAAGATACTTCCACAATAAAGAACATCTGAGAAAATTCATGACCATCAAACCAGGACTCCAAAATGCTCTGAGGGACATTCCAGAAAGAGATAATGAGAGCAATACATAGTAATGCAACGTTGATTTCTATACTGCCTTATATTATCTTCTAGGCAGTTGCCTATATACAATGTTACAACCACTGTAAAATTCCAATCATCTCATTTTGTAAACCTATAATATTACAGTATTGGATATGTTGTTGTTGTTTGTTGGTCCCTTTAGTTTTTTGTTTCTCTTTTCTGTGACCATTCTTTTATTGTTTATTGGTTTTATTCTGAACTATTTTGCTTGATTATATTAGGCCTGATGATATGGGCAGTTATTTTAATGATAACAAGAGGTATTCTAAGGGGAAAGGAGGAAGGAAGGAAGGGAAAAGGAAAAAGACATAAATTTATAAATAGGTATACATAGGACAGTTAAAATGACTATATTACTAAATACATTAGCTATTGAAAAAGAACAGTTAATACTCATGATTAGATCAATTTTACATGTCTATATCTGTGAAAAAGAACAGTTAATACTCATGATTAGATCAATTTTACATGTCTATATCTGTTAATCTGAACAACCCCAGCCGGGCGTGGTGGCACACGCCTTTAATCCCAGCACTCGGGAGGCTGAGGTAGGTGGAGTGTTGTGAGTTTGAGACCGGCTTGGGCTACAACTCGAGCACAAGGCCGGCCTGAGCTACATAGTGCGACCCTGCCTCAAAAAACTAGGGCTGGGAGTTTGGCTCAGTGACTTAAGTGCCTGTCTGGTCTGTGCGAAGTTGTGAGTTCGATCCCAGCTGCTGGAAAAAAACAAAAAAGTCTGAACGACCCCTTTGAAGGTAATGATATGCAATATTACAACTACTTTCAAATTTCAACCATCTCATTTTGTAAACCTATAATATTATCCTATCGGATTTGTTGTTGTTGTTTGTTTGTCTTTTTTGCTTTTTGTTTCTCTCTTCTGTGTCCCTTTTCTCTTAAAAAAAAAAAGAGATAATGAGGACTATAGCTCCATGAACTCCAACAGAAGGAATTCACCAGGGAAGGCAAACATTTAGAGGAAGGGAAAACAAAGCAAAAACAAAAACAAAAACAAAAACAAAAACAAAAACGAGGAGAGCCAAAAACAGGAAAATAACATGAGAAGGCTAAGTAAATACATTTCAGTTATAACCATCAATGTTAATGGTCTAAATTCACCAGTCAAAAGACACATCCTGGAAGAATGGATCAAGAAACAAGATCCAATAATATGCTGCATACAAGAAACACATTTAATTCAAAAAGAAATTCATACACTGAAAGTCAAAGGATGGAAAAAATACTCCATGCGACAGGAACCCAGAAAAAAGCAGGGTTAGCAATTCTATTTATAGACAAAGTGAATTTCAAGCCAAGGCTGATTAAGAGATAAAGAAGGTCACTATATCCTTGCAAAGGGAACAATCCAAGAGGAAGAGATAACAGCCCTAAATATATATGCAACAAATACCAATGCACTCAACTATATAAAACAATTGCTAGCAGACATGAAAAATCATATAAGCCCTAATACAATTTTATTGGGAGACCTCCATACCCCACTGTCACAAAAAGACAGATCAACTATACAAAAGATCAATAATGAAATAGTAGAACTAAATGAAAGTTTTGAACAAATGGACCTAGTAGATGTCTATAGAGTGTTCCATTCCACAATACCAGAAAACACATTCTCAGCTGCACATGGGACATTCTCCAAAACAGACCATATACTGGCTCATAGAACATGCTTAAGTAAATGTAAAGGAATTGAAATTATCCCATGTATACTATCAGACCACAGTGCAATGAAATTGGAAATCTATGCCAAAGGAAACCACAAGAACATCACAAACACATGGAAATTAAATAGCACCCTACAGAACAACCAATGGGTCACAGATAAAATTAAGGAGGAAATTAGGCAGTTTTTACAGTTGAATGGTAATGAAAATACAACATAGTGGGACTTGTGGAACACAATGAAAGGAGTCTTAAAAGGAAATTTATAGCAGTAAACACCCATATCAGGAAAACAGAGCAAGCACATATAAACAACTTAATGTTGAACCTCAAACTTCTAGTAAAAGAAGAGCAGACTAAACCAAAAGCTGGTACAAGGGAGGAAATTATAAAGACCACAGCAGAAATTAGCACACCGGAGAATTAAAAAACAATACAAACAATCAATGAATCAAAGAGTTGGTTCTTTGAAAGATTAAATAAAATTGACAAACCCTTAGCCAATCTTATCAAAAAAAGGAAACAAAAGACTCAAAACCATGCAATAAGGAATGAAAAGAGCAAACTCACAACAGATCCTGTAGAAATCCAGAAAATCATCTATACCTACTTTGAAAACTTGTATTCTATTAAAATGGGAAATACAGAAGAAATGGACAGATTCCTAGATATATATGAATTACCAAAGCTGAATCAAGAAGATATAAAAATCCTAAATAACCAAATATCAATAAATGAAATTGAAGATGTAATTAAAAACCTATCAATAAAGAAAAACACAGGCCCTGATGGATTCACTGCTGAATTCTACAGGAAATTTAGTGAAGACCTAATACCACTACTTATCAAACTCTTTAATGAAATTGAATGGGAAGCAATACCCCCAAATTCATTCCTGGAAGCAAGCATTATTACACAGATACAAAGACCAGAGAAGGACCCAACTAAGAAAGAGAATTACAGGTCAATCTGCCTAATGAACATTGATGTGAAAATCAGTAAGATACTAGCACAGAGACTGCAGGAAATCATCAAGATGATTGTACACTGTGATCAAATGGGATTCATCCCAAGGATTCAGGGATGGTTCAACATATGTAAACCCATAAATGTAATACATCATATTAATGGAGCCAAGGACAAAAATCATATGATCATCTCAATAGATGCAGAAAAAGCTTTTGACAAAGTCCAGCACCCATTCATGATTAAAAAAACCCTACAGAAAATTGGAATAGATGTGCTTTATCTCAATTTGTTAAAAGCCATCTACGACAAACCAACAGCCAACATCATACTGAAAACACAAAAACTGAAAGCTTTCTCTAAAAGCAGGAACAAGACAAGGATGTCCACTGTCTCCACTCTTATTCAGCATAGTCCTGGAAACTTTAGCTGGAGCAATTAGACAAGAGAAAGAAATAAAAGGAATGAGGATAGGAAAGGAAGAAGTTAAACTATTGTTATTTGCAGATGACATGATACTGTACTCAGAAGACCCCAAAAACTCCACCAAAAGACTACTAGATTTTAAGCTGGGCGTGGTGGCACACGCCTTTAATCCCAGCACTTGGGAGGCTGAGGTAGGAGGAGCGTTGTGAGTTCGAGGCCGGCTTGGGCTACAACGCGAGCACAAGGCCGGCCTGGGCTACACAGTGTGACCCTGCCTCAAAAAAGCAGGGCCGGCAGTTTGGCTCAGTGACTTAAGCGCCTGTCTGACAGGCACGAGGTTGTGAGTTCAATTCCCGGTGCCACAAAAAAAAAAGAAAGAAAGAAAGAAAGACTACTAGATTTTATAAGCAAATTCAGTAATGTAGCTGTTTAGAAAGTCAACACTCGTGGGCGTGGTAGTGCATGCCTTTAATACCAGCACTAGGGAGGCTGAGGTGGGTGGAGCATTGTGAGTTCGAGGCCTGCTTGGGCTACAATGTGAGCAAGGATGGCTTGAACTACCCTGCCTCAAAAAAAACAGGGCTGGGAGTTTGGCTCAGTTGGTTAAACGCCTGCTTGGCAGGTGTGAGGTTGTGAGTTCAATCCCCAGTACTAGAAAAAAAAGTCAAAAATCAATAGCCTTCCTGTACATGAATAAGAAACTCACTGAGAGAGTAATCAGGGAAACAGTTCCTTTTACAAGAGCATCCAAAAAAAGTGAAATACCTAGGAATCAATCTAACAAAGGATGTAAAAGACATTGGAAAGTACACTACTCTAAAAAAGGAGATTGAAGAGGATATTAGAAAAGGGAGAGATATTCTGTGCTCTTGGGTGGGAAAATGCAATATAGTGAAAATGGCCATACTTCCAAAACTTTTGTACAGATTCAATGCAATTCCAATCAAAATTCCAAAAGCATATCTCACAGAATTAGAGAATCCTAAAATTCATCTGGAGCCAGAAGAGACCTAGAATAGCAAAGGCAATCCTGGGCATCAAAGACAAGACAGGGGGCATCACAATCCCTGACTTGAAATTATACTATAAACCTACTATAATAAAAACAGTGTGGTACTGGCAAAAGCAGACCCCAAGATCAATGGAACAGACGAGAAGATGCAACAGATGAGAAGATGCCATAACAATTCCAGACACAATAAGGCAGCTTGTCTTTGACAAAGGTGCCAAACACATTCACTGGAAGAAAGATAGCCTCTTTAATAAATGGTGCTTAAAAACCTGGTTCTATGCATACCAAAGATTAGAACTGGACCCATATCTTTTACCATGTAATAAACTAAAATCAGATCAGATCAAAGATCTTCGTATTAAAAAAGAAACATTAAATCTGCTGGAAGGTAGCATAGGTAAAACTCTTGAAGACACTGGTATAGGCAAGACTTTATGAACTATCACAAAGAATCAACAACTGGGATCGTACCCTAAGAGAAACCACCAACAGAGTGAAGAGACAACTCACAATGTGGGATA
Source organism: Dasyprocta punctata (assembly GCA_004363535.1). Lineage (NCBI taxonomy): Eukaryota > Metazoa > Chordata > Mammalia > Rodentia > Dasyproctidae > Dasyprocta > Dasyprocta punctata. Next base: position 11,195 of record RJWM01039155.1, on the reverse strand, counting down.
AAATGTTTGCCAGCTGTTCCTCAGACAAAGGATTGCTATAGAGAACATATAAAGAACTAAAAAAAAAAAATCAGTCCTCCCAGATTTAAAGACCCAATCCAAAATGGGCATCTGAGATGAATACACGTGTCTCAGATGAATAAATATGAACAGCAAATAAATACGTGAAAAAATATTCAGCATCACTGGTTATTTGAGAGATGCAAATTAAAACACTGAGATTCCACCTCAGCCCAGAAAGAATGGCTAGTATCAAGAAATCAAGCAATAACAAGTGTTGGATGGGCTGTGGGGAAGAAGGAACACTTCTCCACTGTTGGTGGGAATGCAGACGGGTGCAACCACTGTGGACATCAGTGCGGAGATTCCTCAGAAAACTAGGACTAGGGTTCCATTCAACCCAGCTATTCCCCATCGGGGTATCTTCCCAAAAGAATTAAAAACATCATACCACCGTGATATATGTGCACCCATGTTTATAGCAACACAGTTTATAATAGCCAGATCTTGGAAACAACCTAAATGCCCATCGACTTAGGGAAGGATAAAAAAGCAATGGAGTACTACTCAGCCATAAAGAATGATAGACTGGAGACTTTTATAGCTAAATGGATGAACTTGAGACCATAATCATTAATGAAATAAATAAGACACACATGTGTAAACATCATATTGTTTCATTAGTGTGACAAGCTGAAAGAAAAAACGTATGTATATGTGTATGTATATGTATATAAAAATACTTAAGATAGTTATACTACTAACTTCTTTGAGTTCACTGAAGGGAAAGATTTGTGCTGGTATTGTTCGGACAATTGAATGCAGATGTCTTGTTCTCTGGCAGAATGATTTGAGAATGACAATGTGCAATGTATGTACCAGTGTTGCCTCCTGATGGATGTGTTTTGAAATTATGTTGTAATTTTTTTCTTTTTTTTCTTTTTATCCTTGAAATAAAATGGATAAATAAACAAATTTAAAAGGACACATAGATACCAATGCAATCATAGTGAAGGTCATCAACATCCTACTCTCACAGGCAGGTCATCTAATAAAAAAAAAATTAAAAAAAACAGTAGAGGTAAACCACACCATTGGACAAACACACTTAACAGGTATCTACAGTTTTGTCCAACAACAGAATACACATTTTCTCAATAGCAAATGGAACTTTTCCTAAAATAGATCATATCTTGAACCATTAAGCATGTGTGAAATAAATATGAAAGAAATTAAAAAATCCCCTGCATACCATTGGATCATAACAGAATAAAACTAGTAATCAGCAAAGGGAGCCACAGAAACTATGCAAAACAATAGAGATTAAATAATGTTATTGAATAATCAATCAATAGATACAGAAGACATTAGGGATGAAATAAAAAAGTTCCTAGAATCAAATAACAATGGAAGCACAACATACCAAAACATGGAACACAAGGAAAGCATTTCTTAAGAAGGTTTTAAGTGCACACATAAAAAGAATAGAGCCTTCTTAAGTAAATAACCTCATGATGTGTCTCAAAGTGCTGGAAAGAGAAGAGCAATACAAAGGTTAATCTAACAGAAGGAAAGAAATTATAAAGAATGAAGTGGAAATTAATGAAATTGAGACATCAATATAAAGGATCTAGGACTCAGAGTTGTTTCTTTAAAAGAATGGAAAGGGGATCTGTGGATTGGGCAGACAGATGGGAGGGGTGGGGAGGGAAAGGGGAAGTAAAAGGTATCAAGGTGTGATTTGTAGCAAGGTGTGTTGGCACATGCCTGTGATTCCAGAGTTCTGGAGGCTTAGGCAGGAGGATCACTGCAGGTTTGAGGCCAGCCTGGACTACAATAGGGAGCTCAAAGCCTGTCTGAAATACGCATGGATATGTACTAATTCTCCCATGATGAATGTATTTAGTATGTACTGCAACATACACTACTAAAAATTTATTTAAAATAAAATAAAAAAGAAAATTAACACCTGTTCAACAATGGTATGTCTTTTAAACATGTTAGAACCAACCAGAGTCAGAAAGAATCTGAGGAATGATTTAGTTCGAGGGTTCAGATTCCACAAAGTACATGAGATACCTTAGTAAATCTTAAAGCATTACTGAATTGATGTGGAAAATCACTTACCAGCCTCTGGCATCTTGTATGCACTAGATAAAAACAGTAGCATTTCCAGGGCAGGCTGAACAACAAGAAAATGCAGCATGTACTTTTACATCCTCTTTATTTTACTTGGGAAATTTACAGTAAGGACAATTAGTAGTGAAAAGACAAAGGAATTTCAAAACTTTAGGAAAATGAAATCTAATCTACTGTCACAAAACATTTGGGAAAAATCTAATATAAACAATTCTCATTTTGTAGAAAAAATGTACTAAGATGTAATTATTTGTTTAGCTAATAAGGCAGATAAAACTAAAGCCAGAATTTCTTTAAAAACACTATATTCTCTTCACTGGATCCACATGGAATTTAACTTATATACTGACTATAATAGTTGGATCTCCAAAAAACAGTCATAACTTATTTCTAAGGTATAATAGTAATAATATTGAACTAAAAGATTAAAGATTACTCAAGATTTTAATCAAAAGCACTGTTTACCCACAGAAATCATCAACAACATTAAATCTTCTCTGGATTATCTTTACATTCTATAATTTTGAGTGATTGCAAAGACTTACCGCGATAAGAAGCTGCTTCTTGGAGAAGTTTAAATAGGAAAAAGAGAGGCCATGAAAGTTCTAGAATTTAGTCCACTAATAAGACTAACTACCACTAATTCTAATTTCAAAAACACTTTCTTCCTATATTATGTATCCTGCAATATGATCATGTACAGTTAGGAAAATAGAAATTTAGCTTAGTTATGGGAAACAGACCTCTAGTGAGTTAAAAAGTTTTAAGAAATTTATTTGATAATTTACTTTTATTTTTTAAACATCAGTTTTATTGATGATTTAAGTGGAACACAAGAGATTAAAATGCTCTAAAACTAAGAACAAGGTATTTTCTTGACAAACAAGTGAATACATGAAAATCAACAAAAATCATACATCATACTATAAAACAAACAAAAAAAGACCACTAGATATCTTACATTAAAAATAAGTGAATTCCCTGAACTCTATTCTTTTTAAAACCACCTAATTCTGGGCCAGGGGTATATTCCAGGGATAGGATGTTTGTCCATAATGAGTGTAGCCCTGGGTATGATCCTCAGTATCAAAAACCAAACCAAACCAAACCAAACCAAACAAAAACAAAAACCTAGTTCAAATTCTAAATTCATCCTATTCACTCCTCTATAACATACCTTCTATAGCTCATAACATGCTTCCTTGTATTGTTTATATCATTTTTATACAGATAGGAATTAGATTTCACAGTATCTAGCACTTTACATTGAATCTAACAAGCACACAGCAAAGACAGGTTGTCATGTACTTTTTGGCAAACATCTGTCCACAATTCATTTGCTTTTATTTAATTTCAAAAGCAACACTGCAGAATAATCCGCAACAGCATAGTATTTAAATGGAAGAAATGCATGCACACTTTTATTTCGACCAAAAATTAAGTAGTAACTGTAAATACTACCCTATTTAATACCATCAGAATATATAGGTAATGAATAATTCCAAAACAACATGCTAAAGGCATAGTCATTTAATCAAAGGAAATCTTCCAATTGTGTTGCTGCTCCTTGAGATGACAATCTTCAAAAACCTTTACCTCTTCTACCTTCTTTTGTATCATGCCTACAGGGGGAAAAGTCAAACAATCATTAATATGAAGTAAAAATGTTCTAGGAACAGAATAACACATACTCTCCCCCACTATGATTTATAAAACTTTAAATGTCAATTTAATGGCTTTAAGTTTTAGAAAATACAAAAGAAAAAAATTCACCTAGTTCTTTAGAAACTATGAAAACAGTGGACAAGTCTGTTCTTTATCTGCTCTGCATAGCTTTCATGCAAATAACAGTCTATTTGACACTCATATTTTGTTGGAAAAAAGTGTTTGCTGGCTTTTTTATTCATCACAGTTTAAAAGTACAATATGAGGTAGTCATTAAATTGAGAGTGTAGATTTTGGTGGATCTTAGGTACCTATAAGCAAGCGAGTGCACTGAGTATATTTACACTTCTGATCCTTTCTAATGATTTATTTAACTTGGTGATCCTTAACTTTACTCAGGGGCAGTGCACCACAAAATGGCATTAAATTTACCATATAAAATAGCAGTTCTCTGTTAGTAAAAATAAACTGTTGAAGTAAACATGACAATCTGAGTTTTTCAATTAACATACACAAGTAAAATTGATCATTTGTTTTAGTATTCATTAATACTTAAGAGGGTAAGCAATAGCTGGTGTCCAAGAAGAAAGAAAAATTTTCCAGGGGCTGGGGATCTAGCTCAGCAGTACAGTGCCTACTTAGTAAGCACGAGGTCATGAGTTCAATTCCTGGTTCCAAAAATCAAGCAAAACAAAACACACAAACTTTTCCAAAACAAAAAGTAAAAAAATCTAAAAATATACTTTACATTTTTTTCAGTCAACTGGAACAACTCTGAAGTTTATTCAGTGTTTAAAGTATAATATTTCATCCTATTTTACTAGATATTCTGTAAGATCACAGTTTAAGAAAAAGTGATTTAAATGATGGCTGTCTACCAAACTGCTAGAAAAAGTGTATGTTGAGCCCGGCAAAATACATTTCTCTTTTATTGTAATAAATAATTGCATGGAGCAATTTTTTTCCCTAAGTAACATTTTTAATGTGATGGAAGCACAAGTAAGAGTACAACAAACCATTAATTTGAGATCACGTGTCAACATAAGGATGATCTATCAACTTGCTGATTGATACATATTAAAAGCAAAGGAATATGTTTATAACAATTTTAAAAAATCAATAAAATGTCAAGAAACACAAGTTAGTGTTATTAAGAGAACCTTATTATAAACATTTTGGCTTACCTTCTAATTAAATTCCCAAGAATATTTCTATATTAACATACTTTAAATTTTTAGGACTTTCATTGTTTAAGGCTAAAAACTGTACTTACACACATACTGCCCAGAATTCTGGTTCAATGATTGACATCAGTCATTAAATTACATTAGAAGTAAAATGCTAATAGTAGTCAAAACTTGTTAGGGGAAAATATGCCATACACATTTTGAGATTATTAAAAGATAATTATGCTAAACAATATGAAAATAACAATTACATTCACGATTTTTAAAATGTGGTGTGTCCATACAATGCAATGTTACACAACAATATAAACTAATGAAGTACTGATACATGTTCCAATATGAATGAACATTGAAAACATTAAAAGAAGCCAGACGTGAAAGGCCACATAAATATAGCTCCATTTCTATAAAATGTCCAGAAAAGGAACATCTATATACACAAAGAGTAGATCAGTGGTTGACTGGAATTTGGGATAGGAATGTAGAATAACTAAAATGGCAAGAAAAAAATGCTTTAATAGTGAATTGCATGTGCTTACACAACTAGATGATCTTAGCTAAATGAATAAATGGTTATGATGATGTATTTGTGTGCTTAAAATATTTTAAAAATATTATTTATTTCCTTGGGAAAGGTTTTGTTAGAACTGCTTCCAGCCAGTCCCATTATGATTTGGGGATAGATGTTTTATTCAACTTAGCCTACTTACAAATATTCTAGGCAACAATTTAAAGAATTTTATGAAAAGTTATAAAATAAGAAATTTTGTCATTAAAATCAAACAGCTTTCTACTGTAATTAATATATTTATTTATACATATAAATATTGTATAGCATTTCATGCACTATCAAAAAAACACTGTACTTTCATATTGCTATAGTACATATCTTCTAGAAAACTAATTGGAACATTAGGAGAAAAAATATCTTAGTCTTCATCAAAAGACAAATAAGCAGCATATGAAATGATATAAAACTATTTGTTAACATTTAAAAATATCCAATATTATGAGTAACCAGAAGAATGCAAATTAAATCAGAGAAATATTATTCTCATCAATAAATCTGGTAAAGGATTGTGACGATGGTAGTCATGGTGATGACGGAAGTATTAATACTAGAAGGAGCATAGAAAAATTGGTACTTTAACAAGCTACCGGTGAAAATACAAATTAGTACAACTTGCCTAAATGAAAAGATAAATCAAAAGGATAAATCTTTTACTGTTTATTGAGCATTTTAACTTCTAAAAATTGTACTTAGGTGCAGTAATCATGGATGTACCATAAAATTTACTTATAGCCCAATTTATTGCAGCACAATTTAAAATAAGAAAAAAGTTGTAAACATTAATTGATATTTAACAATGGCTATTAATTTAAGAAAATATAGCATATCCATGCAATGGAATACATACAAGTCATTAAAATGTAAAATACTTAATAACATGGAATGATATTCATGTACACATTTGTCAATTTTGTGTCTCCACTGAAAGCTGAATGCACTGTGCTGTGTATACATAAGGAGATAAATAAATTGAAAAAATATATGGACTTTCAACACGGCAGAAGAGGATTTGCATGAGAGGTGTTCGGAGAAGACCCACTGAAACCACAGGTACCAGTAGTAAAGAAGGGTCTTAGACCCTGAATGGAATACTAATTGAGAATTCTGACAATATGCATACATGAAAACTAGAACTGGATCACTGGAGGGCAAAGCGGGCAGTGTGGCTAGTCTGAGCCACTCCAACCTCTTGTTCCTCCAGGGAATAGCCATTATGAGAGCACTTCTAATAGCCCAAGGGAGGAAACAATGAAAGGGTGCTGGAAACTATAGTCCTGGTTGAGACTATATATCACCACTTTTGCCTCATCAGCTCTAATACAATCACCAGGAAATGCTGCAGCCTGAGTGTATCCTCACCAGCACTCACCAAGGAATCCCTGTAATCTCCAACCTGGACAGAGGATAAATGGTGAACAAGAACTGGCAATTTCCATGAGTCAAACTCACTCCTGAGTGTGAATCCCTGATTCCCACAATTCTAGGCCACCTGCTGCCATCTCTTGCAGAATCCCAAGCCAGAAGGCGAATATACTTGTGGGTTGCCAGGGACCCTGCTGAGCATGCCTGAACTCCATGGTCTTCACCTTGTTAGTGAACCTGTCCACAGATTCTGCCATCATATGTTCCTAGGCTAAGATGGGACAGTGTCAGGTTTGGTCTATAAGCCAGAAGAGTGAATTACTGAGATCGGGCTTGCCTGAGCTTGGCAGTGGAAAGGACAGAGATGATATTGGTGTGGTTGGATATAATCAGTCTGCAGTTGAGGCAAGAAGGAAATGGTGTGAACACCTGGGCTTTATAGCAAGGTGACCACATATGACCTGAACACACATATTCTCTCTCTTTTTCTCTTTCTTCTCTCTCTTTTTTCTTTCTTTGAAACAAGGTCTTGCTATGCAGTTCAGGCTAGTTTTGAGCTCACTATGTAGCTAGCCCAGGTTGACCTGGAACTCATGGTGATCCTCCTGCCTTGGCCTCTCAAGTGCTATACATTCTCATGTTTGAGTATCTGAACTGAGTTCCTGCTGGATATTTTCTATTTTGTTTTTTCCTTTGAAAGAGTCTATGTTCTCTTCCTCTTCTCATCTCCCTATGTAGTGTTTACAACTCAAAACTCCCACAGCAATGCTATTTTCTTACTTATTTTTCTGACTTTTTAAACTCCTCAAGTCTTTAGTTCACCATATTCTGCTGAGTCACTCCTACTTTTTCTGTCTCTCCCCCACCCTCACTCTCTGAGACAGGGTCTCAATATGTAGCCCGGTCTGATCTTGAACTTACAGTGATCCTCCTGCTTCAGCCCCCTGAGTGCTGGAATTGCAGGTATTCCTACCTTCCCTTGTATAACTCTCTGTCTGCTCTTTTCTATTCCCTTCATGCTTCCTTAAATTGCCTATTCCCCTATCTCCCCTTACCATGTTACAGGTGCACGAATTCATCAGATGGTTCTGACAACCTGTTAGCTTTTTCCTCAATTGCAAAGTACACCTCTCTCCTTCAAAACTCGTCCTGAACCCCACAAATATCTTATTTAAACCCTCAACACTAACCCTTCAATCAAACTAAAAGTCCTCCAATGACAAATCAAATAAGCCCTAATGCAATTATATTGGGAGATCTCAATACCCCACTGTCGCAAAAAGACAGATCTAGACAAAAAACTAATAATGAAATATTAGAACTAAACCAAACTTTTGAACAAATGGATTCAGTAGCTGTCTATAGAGTGTTCCACACCACAACATCAGAATACACATTCTTCTCAGCTGCACAAGGGATGGTCTCCACAATATACCACACACTGGACCATAGAACATGCTTAAGTAAATGCAGAGGAATTGAAATTATCCCATGCATACTATTAGAACACAGTGCAATGAAATTGGAAATGTGTGGCAAAAAAAAAAAAACCACAAGAACCTCATAAACACACTGAAATTAAATACCACCCTGCTGAAAAGCCAATGGGTCACAGAAAAGATTAAAGAAGAAGCTAGACTATTTTTACAGTTGACTGATAACGACAATACAACATACCAGAACTTATGGGACACAATTAAAGCAGTCTTAAGAGGAAAATTTATAGCAGTAGATACCTATATCAGGCAAATAGAGCAAACACATGTAAACAACTTAATGGTGAACCTCAAACTTCTAGAAAAAGAGTAGGCTAAGCCAAAAGCTCATAGGAGAGAGGAAATTATAAAGATCAGAGAGAAATTAACACATTGGAGACTAAAAAAAAAAACACAAAGAATCAATGAATCAATGAATCAAAGGGCTGGTTCTTTGAAAGATTAAACAAATTGACAAACCCTTAGCCAATCTTATCAAAAAAAAAAGAAAAGAATGAAAGAAAATACTGAAATACACACAGGAATGAAAAGGGTGAAATCACAACAGATTCTTCAGAAATTCAGAAAATCATCTATAACTACTTTGAAAATGTGTATTCTAATAAGATGGAAAATACAGAAAAAAAGGACAGACTCCTAGATACATGTGAATTACCAAAGCTGGATCGAGAAGATATAAAAATCCTAAATAAACCAATATCAATAAATGAAATGAATGATGTAATTAAAAACCTATCAACAAAGAAAAGCCCAGGTCCTGATGGATTCACTACTGAATTCTATAAGAAATTTAGAGAAGACTTAACACCATTACTTCTCAAACTCTTTAATGACATTGAATGGGAAATGTAATCATTGCTACTTACTGAAGAAGTAGAAATATATTGCCTTAGATTTTTAAGTAAAAAGTAGCAATCATTAGTTGAGAAAAAAAAAGGGAGTTATAAATCTGGGCTCAGGAGAGAGCAGAAATAGTGAGTTTAGTTTTAGGCAAGTTTAATTTGAGGTGCCTTTGGGATATCTACATGCAGACGTTTATTAACATAGAGCTTTACAATGAATAACAGAATAACCACCAGTGAAAGTGATAGTTGGAGATGAAAAAGGGATAAAAAAAACACTGGTTATCAGAACTGCTTAAGAGAATACAATTAGAAACAAGGAGTGGTCTAGATTCAATAATCTAAGTTTCTTCCTTACGAAAATAGAAAAAGCAAAACTAACTCAAAGCAAACAGAGGGAAACAATAAAGACAAGAGCAGATATCAATAAAACTGCAAACAGAACCTTCAGAGAGAAAATCAATGATACAGGAAGTTAAGTTTTTGAGAAAACAAACAACAAAATTAATAAATATCAGGCAAGACAGAAAAAACAAAAATAGAGAAAACAAATAATCAGTATTAGGGAAACAGCAGGGTATACCACTACAGATCCTACAGCCATTAAAAGATAAAAAGGAAATTCTATGAACAACTTTTTATATTTATGAATTCAACAACTTAATAAAAATACTATTAATTCCTTAAAAAAAACCACAAGCAATGAAAATTTAAACAAATTGAACAGATCATCTTAATAGTCCTAGAAATATTAAATAAATTGAGTTTATAATTTACAAGCTCCCCAAAAATAAATATTCAGGCTCAAACATTATGACTGGAGAACTCTAAACATTTTTTTTCTTTTTTTTAAATTTATTTAAGCAAAAAAAAAAGGCACATATAACAAAGACAAAAAGCAAAAGAGACAAACAAATGACTAGAGTAAATGCACAACAGTAACGTTACAGGTTTACAAAACAGCATGAGAGAAATTTGACAATGGTTTCAATATTGCATATCATTATCTTTAAAATTGTTGTTTACATTAACAGATATAGACATGTAAAACTGATCTAATCATATGAGTATTAATTGCTTTCTCAATAACGAATACATTCAGCAGTGTGTTCATTTTACTTATCTTACATATACATATATACAGATTTATATCTTTTCCTTTTCCCTTCCCTCTTTCCCCCTTTTCTGTTCTCAATTCCTTTTGCTCTTTGAGCTGCTTTTTACCCTTACATAGTATTTATTGTAGATTTTGGATCATATATACTTTTTTAGTTTCTTACACTGGGAGACAATACAGTATTTACACATGTGGGTTTGATTTATCTCACTTATGAGTATGGTCTCAAGTCGTGAACATTTACTTATAAAAGTCTCAATGCAATCTTTCTTAATAGCTGAGTAGTATTCCATTGCATAAAAATACCACATGTTTTTTATCCATTCCTCAATTGAAGGGCACTTGAGTTGTTTCCAAGATCTGGCTATTACAAATTGGGTTGCTATAAACATGGGTGCACAGATATCACTGTGGTATGATGTTTTCGACTCTTCTGGGAAAATGCCCAGAAGTGGGATAGCTGGGTTGAATGGGATCTCTAATCCTAGCTTCTTGAGGAATCTCCATACTGCTTTCCACAGTGGTTGCACCAGTCTACACTCCCATCAACAGTGGAGAAAAGTTCCTTTTTCCCCACAGCCCCTCCAGCATTTGCTGTTGCTTGATTTTTTAATCTTGGCCATTCTTTCTGGAGTGAGATGGAATCTCAGCGTTGTTTTGATTTGCATTTCCCGAATGACCACTGATGTTGAACATTTTTTCATAGATTTATTTGCCATTTGTATTTTTGCTCTGAGAAGTGCGTATTCATCTCAGATGCCCATTTTTGGATTGGGTCCTTGAATTTTTTTTTTCCTTTTTTTTTTTTTTGGCACC
>RJWM01039154.1:0-16253 GCA_004363535.1 Dasyprocta punctata | reverse complement strand
CCACCATGCCCCGCTTGGTGAACCACTTTTATTTTATCTATTTTTTCTCTCTTTGAAATAAAATGGATTCAAACCACTTTTAGAAGCCACTGCCCAGGGACACCTCCTTAAATCCAATCTCCAGCACAGACAGGCTGAGCTCGCAGGGCGCCACACTGACTCTGCTCCAGCCAGCTGAGCCCCCACTGGGCTCCAGGGGACCAGGGACGAGAAAGGTCAGATGGTATCAGCACAGCGCGTGGGTTTTTAATTATTGTTATCATTTACTGTACCCGCTAAGCAGAACTAGGATGCGAGGCAGATGCCCATCTCCCGTGCCACTTTCTTGTGCAGCGGAGGCCATGCTGGGCCTGCCTGTCCCCTGTGACCGGAGGTCCTCTGCGTAGTGTCCTCTGATATTATCACACAGTCAGCATCCAACAGAGTCTTCCCTGAGATCTCGAGGAGCAACACAAAATCAATGCAGCGCTGCAGAGCAGGGTCCAGCTTTCGGTCGCAGAAGCCTTTGCCTGCACCTTGATGGATCCGTCAGGCTTCTGTCCCCAAACCCGGAGCAAGGCACACACCAGGAGCCAGGCACACCGCCCGGCTGCAGTGCGCCATCTTTCATGGTTTGTCAGACGCCTGGAGGGGAGTAGTTTGGATGCATCCTTTTAAACACCAAAAATCTCCACCCTTAGTTGTTTTTGTTGCTTTATTTTGCTTTGTTTTGTTTTTTGCATAGAACCCAGGACCTTCACACTGAACTACATCTCCAGCCCTTTTTAACGGATTTTGTTTTTTTAATTTAATTTCTATGAGTCCAATATATGTTTTTGATATATAGTAATTATATTCATCTTGGGGAAGTGATACATACACATATCACATCCTAATCTTTTGTCCTTCCCCTTCCCCAGCCAATCTCCTGTCTCCCTCATCCCGTTCCCACCACCACAGAGCACCCTATTTTTATTTTGAGACAGGTTCTCACTAGGTCACTGAGTTGCCCAGGATGGACTTCAACTTGTGATCCTCCTGACTCAGCCTCCCAAAGTGTTAGAATTATAGACAGGCACCGCCATATCCAGCTGGATCCTTAGTTCTTTTAAACATTACTGTATGCAGTTCTAGCTTATTCAGTCAACTAATAATGAAGTATCTGCAACATACCAGGCACAGTTCTAGACACAGTAGCATATAAGATAGGCCTCACTCTCCCAGAGTTTACTATAATCTAACAGAGGTAGGTTAGAATAGGATATATATATATATATATATATATATATATATATATAATTGAAATTTAAGTCATGGTAAGTACCACTGGGGAAAAAAAGCTATAATATCTGCATTTCCTTTAGATAATAACTTCTGTGGTCATGATGACCATGACCATGGCTGTCGTGATGCTGGTTCGTAGTAGGCATCTGATAAAGGTTATTTTGGTTTTTTGTTTGTTTGTTTTTGTCTTTTTTGTGACAGGGTCTCATTATGCAGTTCAGGCCGGCCCTTTGTAGCCCAGGCTGACTGTGAACTCAGCAGGATCCTCCTGCCTCAGCCTCCCAAGTACAGGGATTACAGGTGTTCATCACCACACCTGGCTGATAAAGCTTATTTTGTTTGTTTGTTTGTTTGTTTGTTTGTTTAGAGACAGGGTCTCACTGTGTAGTTCAGGATGGCTTTGCCCTCACTGTAGCCCAGGCTGGCCTTGAACTCATGGAGATCCTCCTGTCTCAGCCTTCCAAGTGCAGGGTTACAGGTGTTCATCACCACACCTGACTGATAAAGTTTGGCTGTTTGTTTGTTTTGTTTTGTTTTGAGACAAGGTCTCGCTTTGAACTCACTATAGCCCAGGCTGGCCTTGAACTCATGGAGATCCTCCTGTCGCAGCCTTCCAAGTTCTGAGATTGCAGGCATGTGCCACTATACCAAGCCTGATAAAGGTGATTGAATCGATGGATGGATGCATGGATGGGTGAATGGTTGGATGGATGGACGGCTGAACAGATGGATGGGTGGGTAAGCAGATGAGCATGGGTGCATGGATGGGTGGTCAGAGAGAAACACAGGTGAACAGATAGACTGATGGGTGGGTGGAACTTGACCTTCACTTTAGATCCTAACTATGCATATTCTCCAGTAAGGTTCATTGGACACAATACACATTTAGTGAGTCCCTGCCATGTGGCAGACCCAGTGCTAGACCTTGCGAATAAAGCAGAGTGAAAGAACACCCTTGCCCGGGAGCGCTGACTGCTGAAGGAGCCCGGGCCTCTCAGGGAAGCGCGCGCTGCTCCGTGTGAGGTGCAAAGGAAGGAAATGCCCGGGAGCCTGACACCTGGGCTGAATCCGTGGGCGCAGGGAGGAAGGGGAGCCCCGTGAGGCTCCGCCGTGTCCCTCTCTCTCTGTGGAAATGTAAGGCGCTTCCAGTTTCTAAAGGTCAGAGTCGCTGGATGATTAGGGACACTGAAGTTGTTAAATAAGTCATTGCCTAGAAACCTTGCTTGGCACAAAAGTGTCGTTTTTCCACCCGTTGCTTTGTCTCCACTCTGTGGTGTTGGATTCCGTGTCCTCCCGTGACTGGGACCCGCAGCGCCGGCCTGGTCGGTCACCTGAGCCGTGCAGTGTAGATGTCAGGCCTCCCGCAGCTGCGGGCCAGCTAATCTGACCCCAGCCCCTCGCCCGGGGGCCCTTTTGGTCTGCAAAGCCCGCCCACATCCTAGTGGTTACTCGGGCTCCATTCACAAAATGATCAAGCAGCCCAATGAATGTGCTCCCCTGGAAACCCAGATCTAACCGGTGCCCCTGTGTTTACAAATAAGGTTTTCCAAGTGCAGGGCGTGATGGCACAGGCCCATGGTCCCAGAGCTCAAGAGGCTGAGGCAGGAGGATCATGCTGACTTGGAGGCCAGCCTGGGCTAAGTAATGAGTTCAGAGCCAGCCTGAACAACACAATGAGACCTTGTCTCAAAACCAAACCAAACAAAACAAAAATTAAAAACCAAACAGGGCTGAAGTCTAACTCAGTGGTTGAGTGCTTGCCTAGTATGTGCCTGCCTCAGCGTTGCAAAACGCAATACAAAAGCTAAAATAAAAACCCACCAAAAAGTGAGATCTCGCCAAAACCCACCAACACCAAACAACACCCAAACACAAAATGTCTTCCAGAGTACAAGCATATATTTGATGAATACACTTGAAATGGTACCTTGCCAGGTGTGGTGGTGCACACCTGTAATCCCAGCACTCAGGAGGCTAAGGTAGAAGGATTGCTGTGAGTTGGAGACCAGCCTGGGCTACAAAGTGAGCTCAAGGCCAACCTGAACTGCATAGTGAGACCCTGACTCAAAAAGAAAAGAAAAGGAAAGAAAAGAAAAGAGTACATGTCACTGTGTTACCAAGACCTAAGATATAATTCAAATTATATTTTGTATGAGTTATATTTGGAGGAAGGACAGAGCTACTCATTTAAATCCCACCTCAGACTGCTCTAAATGTGAAAAGTAAATGAACCATGTGTCATGGTGTAAGCCTATAGTCCCACCAGTTAGGAGGCTGAGGCAGGAGGATCGCTAGCTTAAACCAAGCTGGATAATTTAGCCAGGCCTTATCTCAGATAAGGGCTGGGGGTGTAGCTCAGTATGAAGGCCAGGTAACAAGGGAATGATGTTTGTTTGTGTTACATATGGTTAGAGAAGGGAGAAAGACTCCCCAGAAGGTGGTTTGTGACACCAAAGTTGGTGCCGTCCTGTGCAGACCAGAGCCGCTGAGCTCCAGGTTAACCCGGGGAGCTGGAAAGGCCTCTGTTACCACTCGGAGGGGATAAGGATCACTGGGCAGAAGGGGCGAGGCCGTGGCTGGGGGAGCTCTCAGGGCTCAACCTGGTTCCAAGGTTCATTTCCACCTGAAAAGTCTATAACCCGTGAGTGACACCAGGAGCTCTGAAGTGATTCTCTCAGCTCAGGGAAGTAGCTCTGTGGTGTATGAGACCCTGGGTCTGATACCCAGCACCAACCCCATACACACATCTATTCCTTCACCTACTAATTTCAAGGCTAGGAATCCAGTTTAAGGAGATTTTCAGACCAGGAACAATGGTGCACGCCTGTCATCCCAGCACTCAGGAGGCTGAGGCAGGAGGATCACCAGGACTTCAAGGTCAGCCTAGACCTCAAGGTCAGTCTTATTAGTCCCTCTTTCAAAAAAAAAAACAGATCTTCAGGGTTGCAAACATAAGATTATGTACTAGGGCTGGGTGTGGTGGCACACGCCTTTAATCCCAGCACTTGGGAGGCTGAGATAGGAGGATCGTTGTGAGTTTGAGGCCAGCTTGGGCTACAACTCGAGCACAAGACCAGCCTTCCTCAAAAAACTAGGGCCGGGAGTTTGGCTCAATGGCTTACAGGTCTGTCTGGCAGGCGCGAAGTTGTGAGTTCGATCTCTGGTGCCCCCCCTCAAAAAAAAAAAAAAAAAAAGATTATGTACTAGGTGTTCATTCATAAAATCCTTTAAAGTCTACATAATAGATAACATTCATAATACATAGAGTAACATTTAAAAAGTAAAATTCTGAACAAGACATGGTAGCACACACCTGTAATCTCAGTACATGGAAGGCTGAGGCAGGAGGATTGCCATGAGTTTAAGGACAGCCTGGGCTATATAGTGAGTTCAAAACCAGCCTGAATGGTGAGATCCTGTATGAGAGACTGGGGGCGGGGGGAGGAGAGAGAGGAGGAAGTAGGTGAGGGAGAAAATGATTTCTGCAGGTCAGTCTGGTGGGTAAAGGGGAAACTTGCCAAACTGACGTCGAATAGGACAGATGAGACTCTGATCTCAGGTCCACTGGCCCTGGGGTGGGAGGGACCACGGAAGATGATCAGTGCTGGAAGGGTGGAGGGGGGCAGAGGGATGCAGGGCTAGAGAGCAGGACTCTGCGCACCCACAGCAGAGTACGAAGGATCACGGTCTTGATGTGATTGAAAGCTGCCTTTCTAGCTCCTTCAAGTCTTGTACTGTACATACAACCTATTTTTTATATACAAACTTTTTTATGAAGCATGAAATAAAACATTTTTAAACAGAAAGAAAAGGGGGCTTGGGGTTCATTCCAGGCAACTCTCAAAAGAAAATGATTCAAATCACCCACAAATGGGGCACAGTGGTAAGCACCTCTAATCCCAAGAAATGGGAGGGCGAGACAAGAGGATCAGCCCAGGCAACTCAGCAAGAACGTGTCTCAGAATGGAAAACATGAGATCTGCAGGTCAGTTCAGATCTCTGGGTTCAGTTCCCAATTCTGAAAAAAAAAGAAGTCTTGGTCCACTAAAAAGGTTTATAGGAGACTCAGGCTGGTTTCCTGAATAGGACTGGACCAGTGACACACGTGGGCAGGACGGGTACAGCTGGTCATGGTGGTGGTGCACACCTGAGAATCCCATTGCTGAGAGTTCAAGAGAGCCTGACATACACACGGCAAAACCGTGTCTCAGAAAACAAAAGCAGCCGGGTGTGGTGGTGCACTTCTGTAATCTCAGCACTCCGGAGCCTGAGGCAGGACAATCGCTGTGAGTTTGAGGCCACTACATAGGGAGACCCTTTCTCAAAAAAAAAAAAAAAAAGAAAGAAAGAAAGAAAGAAAGAAAGAACAGGGTATGGATGGTTGGGTCATTCTATGCAAAGCTAAACCAATTTAAAGCACCACACAAAGAGAAATAAAAATGGGAAGAGGGGAAAAAAATGAGAAGAGCTATTTTAGATAAATCCCATATGGGTTAGGCTCTTCATTTACTTTAACCAGATGGCTGGGCCCAGGCCCGACTCATTTATTACCATCCTGCCACTCAGCGCCGGTGCTTCGCTCGGGTTCCTAAGCAACTCCGAAGGGAAATGTCAGACGGAACAGACCGTGAGAGCCAGGCGCGGCCCCCTGAATCCACTGCATTTCCGCAACCCCGCGTCTTCGGGTCACAGCTGCAGTCCAGCTCCTTGCTCGAGGCAGGTGCTGCCACACCCACCTCCAAGCCACAGGGTGCGGAGCACTTAAAAGAAAGCGGTTCCTTTGGTATGATGTGTCTCTCTCCTTGTGTGTATGCGTTCCAAATTTTTCTAGAAAGGAAAAACAGTAGCAAAACGTTTTGTTTTGTTTTTTGAGACAAGGTCTTACTATATAGTCCAGGCTGGCCTTGAACTCACTATGTACTCCAAACTGGCCTCGAACTCTCAGTGATCCTCCTGCTTCAGCCTCCCAAGTGCTGGGATTATAGGCATGTGCCACCACACTGGGTCAAGCAAAGTTGTTTTTTTTGTTTTTTTGTTTTTTTTTTCTGATGCGTTGCTCAGGCTAGTCTTGAGCTCACTTTGTAGCCCAGGCTGGCCTTGAACTGTCAATGATCCTCCTGCTTTAGCTTCCCAAGTGCTGGGATTACAGGTGCGCACCACCACACCAACTAGGAAGAATTTTTTTAAAATATTTTTAAATGTCTTTATTAGTCGATGTTTGCAGTGCACAATGATTCTATTCCTCTTGGGGAACTGGTAGGTGCACCTAACACACCTCAGTTACTTTTCCTTCCTCTTCTGCTCCCCTCCCACCATCCCTGGATCCCCTTTGCAAAAGATCTAGCTCCCTGTGACCTGTTTTCTGTCCTTGATTTTGCTAGAAAGAAACATCTAAACTCTTGGGCCAAGTAAGCATCTCCTCAGAGTCAGCGAGGTCCCCGTTAGCAAGCTGGGTAAGGTGTGAGATAATACGGGAGGGTGAGAACCTGTGGACCGGATCTGGGGAGGAAAAACATAACGGTGATACAACAAGAGTCGTCAGATCGGTTTTCGAGGAGGCACCACTCTGGCCACGCAGGAACCAGAAAACTGAAGATGCCGAAGTTCCTACAGGATTTAAATTGGAGTGCACAGAGGGGGAGTCACACTTACGGATCGGTTCGTGGATCCGTCACAGTGTAAGACAGCCTGCAAACCTTAGCGCTGGAGCGAGTCTGTGAGCAGGGCAGAAAAATGATTGTCAAACGCAAGGTGCAACTGTTAAGGTTTGGATGTGAGCGTGTCCCCCAGAGTGTCACTTGCAGGAAGCTTGGTCCTAACAGTGCTGATGGAGAGCAGAACCTGTAAGAAGAGGCAGAAGGTGCCTGGGTCTCACAGGGCCAGCTGAGTCTATAGGGAGTGAGTTCTCGCTGTCAAGGGAAGTCCCGCGAGAGTGGGTTGCTATAGAAACATTACGCCTCCTCCCTCACTCGGGCTTCCGGCCCATTCCTGTGATCGGGTCCACTTCCGGCTCTACCACCATTGTGGAGCCAGGAAGGTCTCACCGGAAGTTTGTGGACCAAGATACCACACTCTTGAATCTCCAGGACTGTAAGCTGAATGAACTTCTTATTTATGAAGCCTCAGGTATTTTATTATAGCAACACAAACGGCACCAAGACAGGAGTTTCTGTCATCTTTAATGTGATATCCTGGATTGGGTCCTGGAAAAGAAAAGCAACATTAAAGTATACACAAAGTCTATGATTAGTCGATAGTAGCGTACCCATACTGGCCTCTTAGTTGTGACAAATGTGTCATAGCCACATGACTGGGTTGAGGAATGGAGTAGAACTCTCTGGACTCTCCTGCAACTTTTCCATACATTTAAATTTTTTGTTTGTTTTGTTTTTGAGACAGTCTAGCTATGCTGTTCAGGCTGGCCTTGAACTCACTATGTAGCCCATCCTGGCTCAGAAGTCCAGGTGATCCCCTTGCGTCAGCCTCCCACATACTGAGATTATAGGTGTGAGCCACCATGCTTGGTTTTTAAATTACTCTAAAATAAAAAGTTTGCTGGGGATTTTTTTTTTTTTTTTTTTTTTTTTTTTTGCGGCACCAGGGATTGAACTCACAACTTCACGCCTGCCAGACAGGTGCTTAAGCCACTGAGCCAAACTCCTGGCCCTAGTTTTTTGAGGCAGGGTCGCACTATGTAGCTCAGGCTGGCCTTGCACTCACATTGTAGCCCAAGCTGGCCTTAAACTCACAATACCCCTCCTACCTCAGCCTCCTGAGTGCTAGGTTTAAAGGCGTGCGCCACCACACCCGGCTTTGCTGGGGATTTAGCTCAGTGGCTTAAGCACCTGCCTAGCAGGCACAAGGTTGTGAGTTTGATCCCTGGTAACAAAAAATAAATAATAAAATAAAATATTTATCAAAATTGTTTAAGAAAAGAGTACCGGTGACATGTCTGCAAGCATTCTTCAGAGCAGGGCCATTTGAAATGGAAATGGCATGAGCAGGGCTGCAGTTTTTTGTTGTTGTTGTTGTTTTGGTTTTTTTTGCAGCACTGGGAATTGAACTCACAACCTGGCACCTGCCTGATAGGCATGCAAGCCAGTGAGCCAAACTCACGACCCTGGTTTTTTTGAGGCAGGGTCGCACTGTGTAGCTCAGGCTGGCCTTGCGCTCGCATTGTAGCCCAAGCCGGCCTCGAACTCACAACGCTCCTCCTACCTCAGCCTCCCGAGTGCTGGGATTAAAGGCGTGCGTCACCACAGCCGGCTTAGGGCTGCAGTTTGTGGCGGGTCCTCGTCCCTGGCCAACGAGATGATCACTAACAAACGACGATAGCGACTCACAGCACCCAGCGCTCAGGGTACTCCAGCCGCCATCCCCAAGCCTATGTGGTGCCATCGAGGCATTTCTGAACTGAGCAGCCACTATTACTTTCCCAACTTGCAGTTGAGGAAAGTTATTAAAATAGTGCCTTGGTAGATGCTCAAAAACCAGGTCTTCTAATAGACAATAAGAAACTGGCCAAACTTGTGAGCAGTGGAGTTGTAATTCAAATCCAAATCCTAAAAGGCTTCAATACCAGCCCTGCTACTTAACTAACGCTATAACATCAGGCAAGTTTCTAAAACAACATACGGCTAACATGGAGTGGATTTTTAAAACTTGGTTGAGCCCCTGGGCATGGTGTGCACACCTGTAATTTCAGCACATGAGAGACTGAGGCAGGAGGATCTCTGTGAGTTTGAAGCCAGACTGGGTTACAAAGTGAGTTTGAGACCGGCCTATATTACATAATGAGACCCTGTCTCCAAAAAACAAGTCATATATTTATACATGTCATTGAATATATATATATTTATATACATGATATGATTGAATTGAATATCTTTTTTTTTTTTTTCCGGCACCGAGCATCAAACTTACAACCTCACGCCTGCCAGACAGGCGCTTAAGCCACTGAGCCAAACTCCCAGCCCTAGATTTTTGAGGCAGGGTCGCACTATGTAGCTCAGGTCGGCCTTGTGCTCACGTTGTAGCCCAAGCCGGCCTCGAACTCACAACGCTCCTCCTACCTCAGCCTCCTGAGTGCTGGGATTAAAGGCATGTGCCACCATGCCTGGCTGAATTGAATATCTTGAAAATAACCCAGGTTGTTTCATGCTATGTTGGGGATCAATAAAAAGAATTTTTTTTTTCATTTCATAGTCCCTGACAGGAGCAGGAACCTCTCATTTACTTTCGCTTGTTTGTTTTAAAAGGATTTTTTTTTTAATAAGCATTCTTTATAATCTTAAGCTACTCCCCTGGAAACAAGTACCAAATATGACCAAGCAGAGACAATAGAGGAAGCTTAGCTCCCAGTAACTATGGGAGCCACCAAGAAAAAAATGTTTCCACTCTGCTTTGGGGTCAGATTGTAACAGAAAATGGCCCCTCCAACCTGTATACTCCAGGTATACTGGTTGCCTAGGTAATAGCTCCTGATCCTGTTGCTCTTGTCTCTTAGAAATGGCTGGTCACTGTGATGCACATTGTATAAACCAATTCCCAATTGACAAGCCATTCTTCCTCTGTACTTCCTGCTTGCTTATCTCATATAAGCCCTAGACCACCAGGGATCAGAGCCTGATATTCTGGGAATGACCCCAATCAGTGCCCGTTGATGTAAATAAATCTGCCTCCAAATCCTGGGTGTCATTTCGGTGTTTCTGCTTGCTGTTGCAAGATGAGCACAGTTCATCAGACCAGGCAGAGTCCCGCAGTGAAAAGATTTCTAGGGAGGGAAAAAAGGTGGAAAGATGAGCCCCTTGCTGAGGCCCTGGGGGAAGTGACTTGTGGAGGAGCAGGAAGCCTGGTGATCAGCGACCTCGCTCAGCCACGTTACACCCCGGACTTTGACTCAGCACTTTCTTGGTGTCAGGAAAGATAGGAGGAAGGATAAATTGAAAAGAAAAAAAAATTGCCAGGTACGGTGGTACACGCCTGTAATCCCAACACACAGGAGGCTGAGGCAGGAGAGTCCCTGCCAATTCAAACCCAGCCTGGGCTATGTAGCGAGGCTTTGTCTCAAAAAAAAAAAAAAAAAAAAAACAGAAGACAGCACAATGACAACAAAACCAGCCTCAAAGGGTTAGAAAACGTTCAAGTCCTTTCCTGATCCATTTGCCCAGCCCTGGGGCCGCTTGGGAAATGCGCAAGAGCAAGCGAGCAGCGGTCCACACCTCCCAGCCCCAAACTCGCTGCAAACGCAGTTCATCTTTGCTCTGCCGTCCCAGCCAGGTTGGAAAAACAGTAACAAAACCCGAAGCCTGGAGTCCTAGAATTCATTCATTTGTTCAACAAACACTTGCGGCCTCTCCTGTGTGTCTGGGACATCTTCTTCTGCCCAGGAGCATGGAGCCCTGGGGCTGCCTTCCGTCTCTCTAGTCGTCCCCTGCTGACCCTGCGAGCTCCACTCGGAATCTATCTCCTGTTCCCCACCAGGGTCCCGGCTTCCGGTGCTCAGGCTGCCCATCCTCTGCCCCAGAATGCGCTGCTGCATTCCTGTTCTTTTTGCATCCTTTCTCCTCGGCCTACGCTCTTCCTTCCGGGCTGCTTCGACGCCCTGACGCCCTTCCCAGGCTCACTCATGCCTGACCCCACCTAATCCTCACCCTGCCCCCAGGGGGCGCACGGGGGCGGGGGGCTGAACAAATGCAGTGCTTTGCCTGATGTCATCGATGAGGGAGCGGTCCAGGGAACAGAAGTGGGGAGATGGTCCTGGCACCCAGGTAGGTAACCCTGGAAACTGACCTCGTGGGTGGACTGCAGTCGTCAGTAACCCCTAACACTAAGGACTGGGCATGCGAGTGTAGGATCTGAGGTCCGGTAGGTGGCAAACTCACTGGGGAAGGGAAACCCAAAGACAGCAAGCACAGATACTGAAAGAATAATCTATGAAAATAAAATAATCACCGAGAAACAGAGCAGA
Source organism: Dasyprocta punctata (assembly GCA_004363535.1). Classification (NCBI taxonomy): domain Eukaryota; kingdom Metazoa; phylum Chordata; class Mammalia; order Rodentia; family Dasyproctidae; genus Dasyprocta; species Dasyprocta punctata. Next base: position 5,020 of record RJWM01039154.1, on the reverse strand, counting down.
GGCTAAATAGGTAGGAAGAATCTGAAGCTAAAATCTTTTACTGATTGATTGAGTGATTGAGATAGGGTCTCACTATATTGCTCAGGCTGGCCTTGAACTCCTGGGCTCCAGCGATCCTCCTGTCTCAGCCTCCCAAGTCATGAGGACTGCAGGTATTGCTGCCACACCCGGCATAGTTACCATCTTTAAGGAATGAGGGCCTGTGGTAGAAGGAAGGACAGCACAGTGGGAGATCGGGTGACGCAAGAGTTGGAGTTGGTGTCTGGATGCTGTAAGGAAGATGCCCCTCGTGTTTGCGGCCCTGGGTGTGAAGGCTGTGGGAAAGGAGCAGGGGCTCTTGGGAGAACCCGGAGTCCCTGCAGAGGGCAGGCAAGGAGAGCATTTGGAGGTGTGGTCACTGTGGAAGGATTCGAAACACCAAGGAAGGATGGGAAACAGGATCAGAAAAAGAGACACAGCAGACTATATGAGGACCAGAACCCAAACAATGGGGGGAGATCAGGACACCAGGGCTGACATAGCTGGAGAGGGGACAGGATGGCATTCGTGTCACAGCTGTAAAATGCCTGGGGATTGTTGGGGCACCAGGAGTTCCTGCTTGCTGCAGATGGGTAATCGGCTGAGGGAGACCCTTATACAATGACAGAACGGTGCACCCCCATACCTTGGAAATCACAGAGCATAGAACTTCATGGGGGGAGAGAGGCACAGGAAACAGAAGCCATCCATCCGTCACCACTCCTAGAAAAGAACTGAAAGGCTTCCCCTTGGGCTGTGTGAGTCTTTGTATAAGTGGCTCCTAAGTGGAAAAAATCTGTGTCATATTTCTGTTCACGTTATTTGAACGACCGTTGATCTTACCTCAGTGAGATTTATTGCTTGTGGCTGGGGAATTTTGCAAGATTTACGTAGCACAGAGTGACTAAATTATCTTTATTATAAGTTGTAAAATGCTAAATAGACTTGAGTTAAATTGTCTAAGAGGCTAAATACTAGTTTATCCCTCTATTGCCTGAAATATTTGCGATTACCTCTGGTATTTAGGGTGATAGCTAAAGGAAGAGGAGTAAACTGGTGGACTCTTCCCTGACTCCCTTGTCTAAATTAGCTACACTCCCTCTGTGTCAATATCAACTGAGTGTCTAAGTCTATGTCTTCTAATCCTCAGAACAACCCAAAAGGTAATAATCTCCAGTTTGCAGAAATGAAATGCACAGGAAGATAAAGTAACCAGCCAGGATCACAGAGCTAGTGAATGACTGATTCACGACTGTCTGCGAAGGTAATTTGCTTTTCCTACTGGCCATGATCTGATTGTATTCTCATGTTTTTTGGGGTTTTTTTGGTTTTTTTTGTTTTGTTTTGTCTTGTTTTTGCAGTACTGAGGATCAAACTCAGGACCTCATGCATGCTAGGCAAGCAGTCATACCCAACCCAAGAAATGTAGTTTATTTTTGTTTGTTTGTTTTGAGACAGGATCTCACTATGTAGTTCAGGCTGACCCTAAATTCATTATGTAGCCCAGGCTGGCCTCAAACTCTGGCAAACCTTCTGTCTCAGCTTCCAGAGTGCTGAGGTTATAGGCATGCACCACCATGCCCGGCCAAAAAAAGTTTAAATTAAAAAAAAAAAAAAAAAAACCTATTGGTGTTGTCCATATTAGATAATAATCCATGTACTTGTTCCTATAGTTTCAAGGGAGAACACTAGTTGATTAGACCCAGCTTTTTACATGGTCTTGACACATAAAACAGATTAAAATTAAATGTAGAAGAATCTCACTCTCAGGAATTCTACAGGCACCAAGCTAGTTTAGCAAGGTAAAGTCTGGTTGGGTTAGTAGGTGAAATAGACTGCAGTTACGCCAAGGTTGGCCAGGCAGAAAGCCCTACAGAGGCTGCCCATTAATGACCACAGGCAGGCTGGTGGTGTCAAAGATAGATTTAGTCTACAAAGTATCCTCAGTTTAAAAATGCAAAAGGACAAGAGGCATCCACCAACCCACAGAGAAGAACAACTATTCAAATGTAGAACATTGACTCATCTTAAAATAAATCTATGAGACCATGTCTTACAAACCAAAAGGGAAAAACTAGGGGTCAGTGGAGATGTTGTAGTTATATATCAATCTCAGTCAGCATCTAAGAAATGCAGGGAGAACAGTTCAAGGAGTCCCCAATGCGCATCATAGGAGACCCAGGGTTTTTGCAAAACACACTTTAAAAACCCAATCAGTTAAAAATTACAGTTTGCTGGGCATGGTGGTGCACACCTTTAATCCCAGCACTTGGGAGGCTGAGGTAGGAGGAGCATTGTGAGTTCCAGGCCAGCTTGGGCTACAACACAAGCACAAGACCAGCCTGAGCTACATAGTGCAACCCTGCCTCAAAAAACTAGGGCCGGGAGTTTGGCTCGGTGACTTAAGTACCTGTTCTGGCAGGTACAAGGTTGTGAGTTCAATCCCTGGTGCTGCAAAAAAATGAAATTAAATTAAATTTTAAAAAATAAAAATTACGGTTCAAAAAAAATTATGGTTCAGCATTCTTTTGCATGGCTGTAATATCTATAATTTAAACAGTCCCCTATGTGTGGGCATTTGCCTTGTTTCTATTTTTCATTTGTCTCCAGAGAAACAATGGAAATAATGCTGTAATTAATATGCTTGTGTTCTCCTGCTCTTTTTGTTTCCCCCTTGGATATATAATGTCTCAGTTACTCTCTTATTGCTGGGTCAAAATATCTGACACCCACAAGTTGGAGGAGAAATTTACTTTGGCTCACAGTTTGTAGAGCTTTTATTCCAGAGTTGGCCGGCTCTAAGGCAAGGCAGCATGGCCATGGGGCATTGCAGTGTCGGCTTGCTCATGGCAAGGCAGGAGAAAGCAGAGAGAGGAATCAAGGGAGGAGGAGGGCCTTATAGACACAGCCTTCCAGACCACGCCCACAGGGACCCGCCTCTTCCCACCAGGCTTCCCATCCCAACATCACCCGCAGCTACAAACCCATCAGTGAACTAATCCAGGATCACACACCTGTGATCAGCCACTCCCCCAGCCCCACCTAGGAGCACAGGAGTTCTGGGGAGGACATCTAGATAAACACCATAGAACATATTTTAGCTTTTTATTTTTCTTCTGATTTCTTTCTTTTTTTTTTTTTTTCTGCTTCTTCTTCTTACTGGCAATTGAACCCAGGGTCTATGCACTAAGCTAACCCCCACACCTTTCTTTATTTTAAAACAAGTTCTCGCCGGGCGTGGTGGCGCACGCCTTTACTCCCAGCACTCGGGAGGCTGAGGTAGGAGGAGCACTGTGAGTTCGAGGCCGGCTTGGGCTACAACGCGAGCGCAAGGCCGGCCTGAGCTACACAGTGCAACCCTGCCTCAAAAAACCAGGGCTGGGAGTTTGGCTCAGTGACTTAAATGCCTGTCTGACAGGCGCAAGGTTGTGAGTTCAATCCCCGGTGCCGCAAAAAAAAAAAAAAAACAAGTTCTCACCAAATCACTAAATTGCCCAAGCTGGGCTTCAGTTTGTGATCTTCCTGCCTCGGCCTCCCAGGTGTCTGTCACCACATTCAGTTTGGCATAATTTCTTGATTATTTCCTTAAAATAAGTACTTAGAAATGCCAGGATAAAGCGTAGATACCTTTTTGAAGCATCTGGCAGCTATTGCCAAAAGTTCTTTCTAATATTCACATGTGGTGTTGAGATTAATAGCTCCATGAAAGTTTCTAGGGTTCTTCTCAGTGTGACTAAAAGGAAAAGAAATTGATTTAGATCTAAATCCTGGGTTTGAGTCCCATCTCTCCCTTCCTTAGCTATGCAGCCTTGGGCAAATTACCTCAGCCTTCTGTTCCTCTATTTCCTTCGCTATAAATTGTGCGTAGTGTCAGTATTTAGCTGTTAAGGTTGCCCTAGGCTGAGATTAATGTCTGTAAAACTTTTAGAATGGAATCTGGCTGCTAGTAAGTCCCCCACCTCACCCTATTTGTTTTATTTTTGTTTTTGTTTTTGTTTTTGACACAGGATCTTGCTACATAGTTCAGACTGGCCTGGAATTCACCATGCTGCCAAGGCTGGCCTTGAACTCACTGTGATCCTCCTGCCTCAGCCTCCCCAGTGCTGGGATTACAGGTCCATGCCACTACACGCATCAAGACTTTCACGGGGGTTCACCATTATAATTATTCCTGGTTCTTAGACTTTGACTTCAAAAATCAGCTTAAAAAGAATTAGAGAATCAACACAGGTTTGCCTTTTTTGTTTGTTTTAGTTTTTCCAAATAAAACTATTTTTAGCCTGGTGTGGTGGTGCTTGCCTGTAATCCCAACATTTGAGAGGCTGAGGCAGGAAGATTGTCATGAGTTCAAGGTCAGTCTCAATTACAAAGCAAGACACTGTCTCAAAAAAGCAAAACAAAAAACAAAAAAAAAATAAAACTCATTATAGAATAGCCAACAGTGCATAGAAAAATTTGTAACTGATAACAAAAATTTAGTAACAATATGTTGAATAAATAATTTATATGTAACTTTGAAAGAAAATGTTTATATTAAACTTTTCTGTTTTCCTGAATGGTGAACATGCTGTTTATTCACTACATCTAAGAACCACTAAGACAGCCATATTTTCCAAAACATTTCCTTTTTTTGAGATGTAGTTTTGCTATGTACTCCAGTCTAGCCTTGAACTCACAGCAATCCTCCTGCTTTAGCCTCCCTAGTGCTGGGATTATAGGTGTGTACCACCATGCTTGGCTACATTTCCATTTTCATTAATTAACAGTTGAATGTTTTGGGTTTTTAAAAATTAGCCAAATAGAATTTGGGCAGTGGCTTTTGTGAGTTTTGTGACATAAAAGATAACAGGATCCCACGGTCCACTAGCTGGCTTTGCCTGATGCAAACAACAAAGGAAAAAGAAGTGCTCTTGAGTATGGCTTTGGCAGAAAATAAATGGGAAGCCGGGACCTATTCTTCAGCCAGGAAACTTGGCATCCTGACTTTAATTGTGACAAAGGG
>RJWM01039153.1:0-16312 GCA_004363535.1 Dasyprocta punctata | reverse complement strand
TTTTTTTTTTTTTTTTTTTTGCGGGGGGGCACCGGGGATTGAACTCACAGCCAAACAGGCGCTTAAGCCACTGAGCCAAACTCCCAACCCTAGTTTTTTTTTGAGGCAGGGTCGCACTGTGTAGCTCAGGCCAGCCTTGCTCTCACGTTGTAGCCCAAGCCGGCCTCGAACTCACAACGCTCCACCTACCTCAGCCTCCCGAGTGCTGGAATTAAAGGCATGCGCCACCGCGCACAGCTCCCAAGAATTTCTTAAAGGTGGTATTCAGGAAGCCTTACCTCCATGCTCTCCCAGCAGGAAAGCAGTTTGTAGCTTGGGCCTGGGAAGCACCTAATAAATGCTGACAAAAGCCAGACATGGTGGCACACCCTCGTAATCACAGCACTCAAGAGGCTGAAGCAGGAGGATCACTGCAAGGTGACCCTGCCTTGAAAAAAAAAAAAAAAAAAAAACCCACAGAGAACTGACCCAAATGATTCAGCAGTTCTGTAACAAACTCAGAAGTGCCCACAGTGACCACTGGGCTACAGCAGAATTCAAACTTTCCTCCCAGTCACATGTACTGCTCAAGGCATTTCAGGAAGTCCTCTTATTTAACAGCAGGGAGCAACACTCAGAAAAGCAAGGGCTGGGCCTTCCCTGAAGAGCCAGTCTGCACTTGGAGGGAAAGTTGCAGCTTCCAGGACCAGGGAATAGCAAATTCCAGTTGGACACAAATAGCAGAGTACCACATATCACCCCATCGTGGCCACCGAGGGGGCTCTACATGAATAACTCAGAACTGCGCTCTGCTATCTCACCTGTAGCCATCTCCCAGCAGGCCTATGGCCTCCTCTTCACCTCAGGATGCTGCTGTGGGCCCCAGATCTGAATCTCCTGGGGAAGGAGGCTCAAGAACTGTTCCAGGACCAGTAACTCCTGGATCTGCTCTTTCATACCACTGTCTGGTCTCAGCCACTGGCAACAGAGCTTCCAGAGGTGGATGAGGGACTCCCAGGATTCTGATGCTTGCTGGAGCAGAAATGTGAAAAGCTCTGGCAGGAGGGCTCTGGTCCAGTCATTCCCTAGAAGAAAAACTTCCTGCTCTCAGTGGGAATCTTCCAGTTTGATTATGCAAAGCTCTTCCTGCACTTCAGTCTGTTGGGCTGCAGCCACAGCCATCGTTCAGCTCAGAGAACCAGACGGCCGTGCTCCAAAGCTCAGACCCCTTCCAGCGCCTCACTGAAAAGCCGCCCGCAGTTGAGTTACTACATTGAACTCTTGAAATCCTAGAAGCAGAGACACAAATTACAAAGTGGACTCTAGTGCAAATCACAGGTGTTAGCCCCGCAGCATTGAGGCAAAGGAGACAGCCTCCTGGTTGGCCCCCTTTATGTGCTGTGGTGTGGGGTTCTCAAGGACAGGCGAGCAGGCTAAAAGGCAAGGACTAGGGGTCAAGGGTCAATCTGGTTGGAAAGTGTGGGAAGGGGCTTGAAACTATTTGCACAGCAATTTGCTTAAGACCAAAAATACACCTGTATCCATACTGACGAATGAGAGTGGACTGGCAGACATTATCTGCGACACTGTAGACTGGCGACCTTCCCAAGCCACCTTAGAACTGCAGGTGTTGGAAAGTGCAGTCTTACAGGGCGAGCCTGGGCCTGCGCAGGAGGCTGCAGCACCTTGGAGAGCAGCACCGGGTGGAGCCGGCTCCGCTTTCCCGAAATTCAAAGGCTCTGAGGACACCATGGCCCCCACTTCGGGCTAGGTTCTCGGCTTTGGATATCACAATCCCCTCCCAAACTGGGTGATTTACTGTAGTTACAAGCCTGAACAAGGCTACTAGAAGTGCAGGCTTCATAAGATGCTGGAGTTGGAAGAAAAGTGGGGAGCTGCTGTGGCTTCACCTCTCTTGGAGCGGAAGCAATCCCGCTTCAGAGACCCCTGGGACTTACCCGCGGTCACATAGCTGGTCTCTAATCTGTGACGGTGGCAGGGCGACAGGAGGAAGAGCATGGTAGCTTACACCGTGAGCCTCGGGTCACCTCCAGGGATGTCTGGAGGGGTGTGTCATAGGCTATGGGGCCGGGAACGTCTTTGGGCCCAGTGGATGGTGAGGAGGAGGGGTCGCCAGCACGAGGGACGAGGTGTCCTGCCCGGGTCGCTCGCTTGGACGCCTGGCCCGGGCCAGAGCCAAAAGGACAACGCTATTGGCCCAACCACACCTACCCGGGGGCGTGAGTCGGCCCAGGCCCCAGGTGACAGCCACTCCTGTCTGCTAAGGCCTTTCGGCTGCAGACAACTCAACCACATGACACCTTCTCCGCTGCCACACGAAGTCCCACGCAAAACTCCAACCCTAGCGCAGACCCACAGCTCAGACGCCCAGTGGATACTGGAAGCGGAAACCCAGCCCCCTAAAGGATACATTTCCCAGAGGGCTCCTTCTTTAGAGTGACGGCGGTGTTAACCAATAAAATATGACAGTGGTTCAGGTTTCTATTTACCTCGGACAAATCATTGATGAAGGAGGGACTTTCTTACCATCTGGTTTGGGATTCTAAAACCCTGATTAGAGCAGGTGCAGCTGAAGGGTGATGGTCCTGTGTCCTGGGGTAAGTGGGGGCCTCGCCCTGCACCGTGCTGGTGGCCCTGAGTATCAGGGCCCTGTACAAAGCGTTTTCACTTAAGGCTTTATGGCAGCTGAATAAATCGTGGCAGCTCGGCGTGAGGTCAAGGTTATTATGGCCCTGGAATCCCAGTTCAGATTCTCTGCCACTTAGATTCTTCTTTCTCACTGGGAGACGGAGGCAAAAGGGTCACAAGTTCGAGCCCAGCCTAGACAATATTGAGACCCTATCTCATGAGAACTAGAAAAGGAACATCTGTATCTATATCTATATCTCAGTGCAAAGGCCCTAGGCTCAATGCCCAGTTAGTTGATGATGATGATGATGATGTGTCTTTGATGCCTGCTGTGGTAATGCTTCACTCCTATGATCTCCCTCCTGGCCCAATGTGCACACAATCCTGGTTGGTTTGAGATCAATTGACACTTACTCATTCAACAACCAACTGTAGGGCATCTACTTGCTCTGTTCGTTGCAGCTCAGGAGCTATGACGCAGCCAGGTGGATTCGCAGGTTGAGGAGGGAGGAGCTTTGGCTGATGCCCAGGTTTGGGGCTGGGGGACACTGGAGGATGGGGGCACTCACAGGCAACATGAGGTGGCTAGGCCCACTGGGTCTGGGGGTACAAGTCCAGGAGGGGACGCCAAGAGAGAGGAGGCTGGAGACCAGGCATGCAGGAGTCCTGAGAGCCAAGTGAGATGGCACACAGAGGTCCCCACGCGTGGAGGCCCATCCATCCTCAGGCTGAGCCCAGAGGGGAGGAGCCAAGGAGCAACATGGGCAGGCCCTGGGTGTTCATACCACAGGGTCCAGGTGCTCAGATTGGAGGAAGTCCAAGGGCACAAGGCCAAGGAGAGGAATAGGAGTGGGCGGTGACCTAGGTCACACAGGAGGCTTGCCCAGTTGGACCTGAAGCTCATGCTCAGGTTGAAGCAATTGCTTCATTTTTTGCTTTTTGGGTTTTTTTTTTTTCTTTCCTACTTCTAGATTTCTTATTGTCCCAAGGCCGTTCTTTTGTTTTTTGGTGTTTTTGTTGTTGTTGTTTTGTTTTTTGGATTTTGGTTTTTTTTGTCTTTTAGAGACAGGGTCTCACTATGTAGTTCAGGTTGGCCTTGGGCTCACTTTTAGCCCAGGTTGGTCTCGAACTTGCAATGATTCTCCTGCCTCAGCCTCGCAAGTGCTGGGATTACAGGAGTGCGCCACCATGCCCGGTTCTCTTCTTTTGGTTTTATGTGTATGCAGTACTGGGGTTTGAATCTAAGGTCTTTGTACCGAGCTATGTCTCTAGCCTTTGTTTCGGGGCAGGGGGGCTCTTGCTAAATCACCAAGCTGGGCTTAAACTTTTTATCCTTTTTTTGAGCAGGGTCTTAATACATATTTCAGGGGCTAGGGATATAGCTCAGCGGCATGGTGCCTGCCTGGCAAGTGCAAGGTCCTGAATTCAATTCCCGGTTCCAAGTATATATATAGTTCAGGCTGTTCTCAAATGCATGGTGATCCTCCTGCCACAGCCTCCCAAGTGCTGGGATTACAGGCATGTGCTACAAAGCCCAGTTTGTTCCTCTGATCTTAAAAACAGGACAACAGCTTAGTCCCTAAAGACATAGGTCACTGATGCAGGTATAACTAAGCTGCAAGCTGCATTGTGGCATAAGATCTGCCAAGGGGACAAGCGCTTGTTGAAATTTCTTAGGGGAAGATACCCATGTCCCTCCCTCCAACAGAGAGCCCCATGAAGGCTGCTGGACACCCGGCCTCTGCCTCTGTGGCACGAGGTGAGGTGACAGGCGCTCAACCTTTCAAGAATCACAGTTTGTCATTTTCCCAACCTGACTCCAGCCTAATTCTGCAAATTCCAGCTAATCTTTTTTTCCAGGATATTTTGTTTCTACCAGGTAGGTAGAAATTTTTTTAAAAATTTCAAAAAGCTTAATATTAGCCCTTAAGAGTGAAAGACCAGCCGGGTGTGGTAGTGCAAGCCTTTAATCCCAGCATTCGGGAGGCTGAGGTAGGAGGAGCATTGTGAGTTCAAGGCCAGCTTGGGCTACAACGTGAGTGCAAGGCCGACCTGAGCTATATAGTGCGACCCTGTCTCAAAAAACCAGGGCCGGGAGTTTGGCTCAAGTGACTTAAGCACCTGTCTGCCAGGCTCAAGGGTTGTGAGTTCACTCCCTGGTGCTGGAAAAAAAAAAAAAAAAAAAAAAGACTTAAAAAGACCTCCTTCAACTCAAGATTCCTCTAATAATCAAATTTGGGAACTCGAGAAAAAAAAAATCAGGAATTCAGTGTCAGGCACAAATCCGTCCTATCTACGCTCCTCCCTGGCCAGGCAGCTCTCACATCTTCCCAGATGGGAATCTCCTGCTGGCCAGCTATGGGGCTTCTTGTGCCTGAGCTTCCCCAGCACCTAGTACTCAGTGACCATCTGCCAAATACCCCCAGAAGTATGGAATCAGGAGTGGGTGTTTCACAGCCTCACTGGCTTGATTTAACCACCACCACTGCCTAGAACTTCTGCCTGTGCCTACCGAAACTGATTCTGGATAGAAATGATTGCAGTGGCCTCAGGATGTCACCCCACTCCTTAGCCAATGTGGCCATGCCAAAGTCCTGCAGGCAGATTGAAAGTGGGGCTCACAAACAGTAGTGGGTCAGAGTACAGGTTCCCCAAAAAAGTGTGCTTCCTGAAGCCTCTTCCCCGCAAAGGTCTTGGCCACTCTTCGAGGCGCAAGGTGTTGGGGGCAGTGCGGCCAGAGTCTAAACAAATCAAGTTCAAGTTTTAAACACACATCAGAAGACAGGTTCAGGAAAAGAACAGGAATCCGTTTTATTTGGCAATATGAAGCTTCCATCCTGTTAGAACAAGGCCCTCCGAACCCAGGCCCCACAAATAGAAAGCAGCTTCACATTTCCAAGACACCCCATCTGCTCACCTCTTCCCTCCTAACCACCCCACCAGCTGCTGTCATTCCCTAACTTCACTGTCTCACAGCTCAGCACATGAAGAACAAAGCCCTGAGCTCTGGGAGATTTGATGTCTGCCCTCAAAGTTAGTACTTCCTTTTAAAATGCTGTTCTCATAGAAAAAAAAAAAAACCCTGTTCTTAGGGACAGGGGTATATAGCTCAGCAACACAGCGCCTGGCTAACAAGCTCAAGGTCCTGAGTTCAACTTCCAGTACCAAAAAATTAAATTAAAAAATACAATTCCTATCAACATGGATACAAGTGTTTTGCCAATTTCTAAGAATTGTGGTCGAGCCATCTAGCATACAAAAGTCCTGTTCCTGGTATCCAAAAGCTCCCGAACTGACCCCTAGACCTGCATATATAAAAAAAAGACACAGGAACAAGGAGGAGATGAATACACAGTGTTCAGAACCAAAAGGGCAGCATGCAGGCTGTGTCACCTTGATGACAGGAACCCCACCCAGCACAGTGGTCAGCTGGGTGCCCCAGGGAGTGAGGGTGCCCACTGGCATCCAGCTCACCAGAACAGGAGCCGGAAGTGAGCCTGCACACCACCATTCAAGCAGGCCCCGTTCCTCCCACCAGGCCACGCCTCCTCCTGCTTCTGTTCCTCTGACACGTTTGGGAAATAGCAAAGGGCTTCCCCTTCATGGGGATGACGGGATCGCACAAGGCCCACACCTTGACCCACACCCTAGACACCAGTGCCAGGAGGCTGGGTAAAGGCACCTCGGCCCAACAAGCAGCAGCCAAACAACCAGAACCATGAAAGCACACACCCAGGGTTTCTCTGAGGCCCCAGCCCACACGGAGAAACATTACCAAGGAGGAGACCGAGGCAGGGAGAACTAGGAGAGCAGGCCAACCACACTGTGAACGTGCCAAAAAGAGCCAACCTTCCAACCTTCCGGCCTCTGCTGTTCTTGCACTGTAGAGGGCCTGACTCCCGCCGAGCGAGGTCCCAGCCCGGCAGGGGTAGCGACCGCCAGGGTTCAGAAGGAGTGGCAGCGCGCCGGCTCCGTGTTCCCCTGCCTGGAGCCGCGCCTTAGCATAGTTTCTCTTTCACGTGAGTCCTCTGGTGCGTGATGAAGTTGGAACTGTTGCTGAAGCCCTTGCCGCACTCGGGGCACTTGTAGGGCTTCTCGCCCGTGTGGATGCGCTGGTGGATGATGAGCACCGAGTTCCAGCTGAAGCCCTTGCCGCACTCGGGGCAGCGGTAGGGCTTGTCCCCCAGGTGCGCGCGCTGGTGCATGAGCAGGATGGAGCCGCGGCTGAAGCTCTTGCCGCACATGAGGCAGGGGTAGGGCTTCTCGCCGGTGTGCGTGCGCTGGTGCACCACGAGCTGGGAGCGCTGGCTGAAGCTCTTGCCGCACTCAGCGCAGGCATAGGGCTTCTCGCCCGTGTGCACGCGCTGGTGCTTGATGAGGTTGGAGCTCCAGCTGAAGCTCTCGCCGCACGTCAGGCACTCGTAGGGCTTCTCGCCCGTGTGCATGCCCTGGTGCGCGATCAGGCTGGAGCTCTGGCTGAAGCTCTTGCCGCACACCCCGCACTTGTAGGGCTTCTCCACCAGGTGGGTCCTGCGGTGCGTGGCCAGGTTGGAGCTGCGCGTGAAGCTCTTGCCACACTCGCCGCACTGGTAGGGCTTCTCACCCGTGTGCGTCCTGCGGTGCGTGATGAGCGCCGAGCTCTGGCTGAAGCGCTGCCCGCAGTCCGGGCACTCGTAGGGCTTCTCGCCCGTGTGGATGCGCTGGTGGCGGATCAGGTTGGAGTTGTAGCTGAAGCTCTCGCCGCACTCCTTGCACACGTAGGGCTTCTCGCCCGTGTGGATGCCCTGGTGCGTGTTGAGGCTGGAGCGGTTGCTGAAGCTCTTGCCGCACTCGCCGCACACGTAGGGCTTCTCGCCCGTGTGCGTGCGCTGGTGGGCGATGAGGTTGGGGCTGCGGCTGAAGCTCTTGCCGCACTGGGCGCACTGGAAGGGCTTCTCGCCCGTGTGGATGCGCTGGTGGGTGACGAGGTTGGCGCTGCGGCTGAAGCTCTTCCCACAGTCCCGGCACTTGTACGGCTTCTCCCCGGTGTGCGTCGTCTGGTGACGGATGAAGTTGGAGCCATCGCTGAAGCTCTTGCCACACTCGTCGCACTTGTAGTACTTCTCCCCGGTGTGGGTCCGCTCGTGCGTGACCAGGTGGGACTTCCGGCTAAAGGTCTTCCCGCACTGGGGACACTCGTAGGGCTTCTCACCCAGATAGGTGCCCTGAAGGCCTATGAGCTGGCCGAGCTCCCTGCCCTGGGCTGGCACCCCCTGGGCGTCCTCATCCGCGGCGACGGTGGCTCCCCTGACCCCCTGCAGGACGAAGTCTCTCTCGGAGTCGCTGTCCCCGATGTCGCCCTGGGGGATTCCCGAGAGCATCTCAAACACATCCAGATTAGCGTTCTCCCCATTCTGTCTCTGTATCTCAAAATCTGAAATGTTGGAGAAAAACAAACAAGGTCCACTCAATTCCCTGGCATGAGGAGAGAAAGAAACCAAAGGGGGAAAACTTTTTTAAATGAAACTTCTAACGAAAATAAACTAGAAAATTCTTAAAACTTAAAAAGCTGGTAGGTTTGGGGCTGGGGCTGTGGTAGAGCCTCTGCTTAGGATTCAGGAGGCCCTGGGTTTCACGCCCTGCTAAAATCATTCAGTCGATCAGTCTAGGTTTAATAACTGGGTATTCAGCTGTCAGGCTTCATATCTTTGTGGTAATCGCCAAGAGTTTTAAAGCTTTGGGTTTCATGTCTTTCTCTGTTTCTCCACTGGGAAATGGGGGCATGTGGGAATTTGAAAATCCTAATTAGCCAGGGATATAACTCAGCAGCTCAGCGCCTGCCTGACAAGCACAAAGTCATTAGTGTGATTCCCAGAACCAAAAAAAAAAAAAAAAAAAAAAAGAAAAAGAAAAGAAGAAAGAAAGAAAGAAAGACAATCCTAATTAAAGAACAGGTTACCTGATGACCTGCAAAACTCACCATGGTACTGATGCTTAGTAGGTGTTTGATTACATTTGGTAAATGGATGAACAAGTTTTTTTCTTGTTGTTGTTGCTATCACAGAGGCTCAATCCCTTTTCAAAAGCTCATATAATGTTTTGCATTAAACATGCCTGTTGGTTATAACTCTTCTTTCTCTTCCCCCCCAGTAATGGGGACTGAATGCAGGACCTTCACAGTCATCCCCAGCCATTTTCTATTTGGAGACGAAGTCTCACTAAGTCACTCAGTTACCCACACTGGCTCCAATTTTTAATCCTCCTGCCTCAGGCTCCCAGAGCGCTGGGACTCTAGGTGTGTGCCACCACATCTGATTACCTGTCATTTACCTAAGACACAGACAAGGTGACAGAACCTTGGCAATGAGGACCCTAGGTGTTTATACACCAATGCCTGCACACAAGTCAGCAGTTAATAGGGTCCTTAAACCTGTCAAACTCTACTGCCCAGTGCCTGGCAAACATCTGGGTGGAGAAATCTTTAGGAAGGACTGCAGGAAAAGTATCGTTCCTTCCTGAGCCTCTGGCGTGAATCCAGAGCTGCTTGAACAGCTGCAAGCCAGGGTCTCACCGCTCCGACCCGCACGGGAAGTGTCTGCTGAACTGTGCTCACTGAAGTGCATGTGAAGAACCATCAAAAACTCACAGCTGTCAGAACATTAGTGTTTCCAGGAAGTTGTTGTTGACGCTGTTTATGCCACACAATGTTCACTCAGTGAGTCCCAAGGTTTTCCTCTTGACCTCAACACCACAGACAGCTACCTTCCTGAGCAACCGGTTTGTGTTCACCTGCGGCCCACAGCTATAGCTCCCTTTATGCCTAGCCGCCTTGGAAGCTCACAGTCAAAAGCTCATAAACTGGGCATGGTGGCATATACCTGTAATCCCAACCTCAGGAGGCTGGGGCAGGAAGACTGCCAAGAGTTCGAGGTCAGCCTGAGTTACATAATGAGACCCTGTCTCAAAAAAAACAAACAAAAAATTATTACAGTAAAAGATACACCGTTAGCCGGGCGTGGTGGCGCACACCTTTAATCCCAGCACTCGGGAGGCTGAGGTAGGAGGAGCGTTGTGGGTTCGAGGCCAGCTTGGGCTACAACGCGAGCACGAGGCCGGCCTGAGCTACATAGTGCGACCCTGCCTCAAAAAAACCCGGGCCGGGAGTTTGGCTCAGTGCCTTAAGCGCCTGCCCTGGCAGGCACGAGGTTGTGAGTTCAATACCCGGTGCCGCAAAAAAAAAAAAAAAAAAAAACATACACCATTATTAATCTTCCTTTGGTAAACACAGTAATCCCATCATTCTTGCCACTTTCTAGAACAGTTTACAGAAATTTCTGTCAAATAAAAACATCACGGCATGTCCTCATCCACTTTATTCGCCAGATCTGGCACTGTGTGACTTCTGGCTCTTCTCCAAAGTCACAATGACCATGAAAAGTCAACGTTTTGAATCAACTCAGGACATCAAGGCAGTCACAACAGTGCAACTAAAGACACGAAAGAGGACTTCTAGAGCTGCTTCAGAAAGTGGTCAGAATGATGAGATAAGTGTGTCTGAAGTGAGTAGAGTATGCAAAGGGGATTCATGGCAATGTGTCTTTTACTGTAATCTATTTAAATATTCACTGTATTCTTTTCATCAAACCACACATAGAGATGATGTCCAAGTGCCCACACCCACTTGGACAGGGCTGGGAGGTCTGTGTTTCCTTAATTTTCTACAAGAGAGTTTTTTGTTGGTTAGGTCTGGTAGTGCACACCTGTAATCCCAGCACTCAGGAGGCTGAAGCAGGAGGATCAACATGAATTCAAGACCACTTTGGATTACACAGTGAGTCAAAGGCCAGCCTGAACTACATAGCAAAACCCTGCCCCCTCCCCCAAAAACCATGTTTTGTTTTGTTTCTTTTGAGCACAGAACTCTGCTATCTTCTGTCTTCCATAAAAGTCTCCAGGTCAAAGTCCCAATTTATTGTCTGTAAGCTAACATGACCAAAAAGTTTTGGGGATGACTTGGTAACTGTTCTCTTCTGAGTAGGTGACATTAGCTACTAAGGTCTTTCACAGACTGGTGAGTTTTGGTGTGAGCTCAAAAGAACAGGAAAATGAAGTAAAAATTCAGACTTCATTTTCAGTAATGTTAGGAGGAGGGTAAAATTCACTGACATCAAAACAGATGTCAGGGGGCCGGGGATTTAGCTCAGCAGCTCGTGTTTACCTGGTAAGCACGAGGTTGTGAGTTCGATCCCTGGTACCAAAAAAAAAAAAAAAAAAAAAAGTTAAACAAACATATGTCAGGGTGGTACATGCCTGTAATCCCAGCACTCGGGAAAGAGGATCGCTGCAAGTTTGAGGCCAGCCTGGGCTACAAAGTGAGTTCAAGGCCAGCCTGAACTGCATAGTAAAACCTTGTCTCAAAAAGACAAAAAAAAAAGACAGATGTCAGGGCTCCCAAAACAGTGAAGACTGGCAGAGCACTGAGGGGGGAAGTAAAGGGAGCAGTGGCCATGTGCTCAGTGTTATGGTTTATGATCCTGTGGCCAAGTCTCATGTAATCATGGCATGGATGGGGCTGAGTCTGGCGTTTACGATTGGTTTGTTGTCTAGCACTGGGACTGGCAGTGTGAGTGCTGCACCTGCCCAGGGGTGGAGCCGACATGCATGTATGGGTGAGAAGACATGTTTTCTCTCTAGCAGTTCATGCCTTGCTGTTGGGGCCACCATGAGTGGCTGCCCCACCACACCACGCTGCCTTGGAACCAACTGAGTATGAACTGAAACCTCCAAGAACTATAAGAAATAAACCTTTCCTTCCCTAATTTTGGGCATCAGGTATTCTGTCTCAGCAACAAGAGAAAAGTAACTAAGACACTCAGGCAGTGCCCAGAAAGCTCAGGCAGAAAAGCCCTTCCCAAAGCTTCTGGTCTCACCATAGCGTCAGAGTGGCACAGGGAGCTGGGGTGAGCAGGCCAGGCTGCTTTGGTCCAAAGAGGCCGAGGTGGGAGTGGGGAACCTGAGCAGAGTCACACAGGAGCTGGGGGTGCAGCAGTGTCTCCCACATGAAGGAGTCGCAGGTGCAAAAGTGTTTCTGTAGTACACAGGAGGAGCCTTTGACACAGGCTGATCAGGGGACTTCATGAGCACTGAGAAAAAATGACCATCTTCCATGCGTACACAGATACACGAAGCAACCGCTTGAGGAAGAGAGAACCCTGACTCAGGACGAAGGGGAACACCCAGAGACACAGAAGCAAGTGGGAAGTGCAGGGAAATAAGGAGAAGGTGCTGAAGAGCGAAATGAGAATGTCAGGACATGGGAACAGTGTAAGAGCTCAAAGGATTCAACAGCACAGCAGAAACACAAGTCAGGCAAAAGGAAAAGCAATAAACATACTGCAGTACTCAAAGAAAACTAAAACAGGAACAGGGAGGCCAGATGCATGTCAGAAAAGCGCTCTACCACTGAGCTGCACCTCGGCCCATAGAACAAATTCTTAAAGATACAGTGCATAGCGGGTGGGGATGCAGGTCAGTGGTAGAGGCTGTGTTCACATGTGTAAGGCTCTGGGTTCAATTATTAGTACAAAAAAGAAAAGAAAAATAAAAAAGACATGATACTAAAATCAGGGTTGGGCTGGGCGTGGCAGTCCATGCCTGTAATCCCAGCACCAAGGAGGCTGAGGTAGGAGGATCATCATGAGTTTGAGGCCAGCCTGAACTACATAAGGAAATCCTGTTTAAAAAAGAAAAGAAAAAAAAAATTCGGATGTGGTGGTGCACGCCTTTAATCCCAGCACTCGGGAGGCTGAGGTAGGAGGAGCATTGTGAGTTCAAGGCCAGCTTGGGCTACAACGTGAGCGCAAGGCCGGCCTGAGCTACATAGTGCAACCCTGCCTCAAAAAACTAGGGCCAGGAGTTTGGTTCAATGGCTTAAGCGCCTGTCTGTGAGGTGCGAGGTTGTGAAGAAAAAAAAAAAAAAAAAGGAATAGGAAGAAATTCATTTGTAAGTCTGGGACTTACTGCACTTGCTATCCCAAGATGCCAGGAGGAGCATATTTGTGGATGTGGCTGGACAGACAAAGATGATAATGCAAACGTGTATAAGAGGAAGGCCTAGACCTCCAGCAGAGGAAATTCAGAATAGTCAGGTATTAAGGAAATGGATAAACTGGGCATGGTGGTGCACACCTATAATCCCAGCAGTCAGGAGGCCGAGGCAGGAGGATCACTGAGTTTGAGGCCTGCCCGAACTGCATAGCAAGACCCTGTCTCAAAAAAAAAGGGGGGGGGGAGGGTTTTATTTTCTAAATATTACTGATTTCCCCAAAACTACTGAAACTGGTAAGAAGTCACCTTATCTATGGACTTTAAATAAGGGTTTCAGACTATTCTATGTAGTTCAAAAAGTGATGAACTCACAAAATAAAGACTAGGCATGTTACATTGCTAATTTTAGAGTATTAAGTGTTAGAAAGGAAGTGAAACAGGGTGATGTGAATACAATAACAGGATGGGTCCTGGAGGTGACATCTGGCCAAGACAGGCATGTTCACCAGTTGTCTACACAGAATCAATCCATTTTATTTACTCACAGACTCATTACTCTATGAGTTGTGGTTGATAACAAAGAGGAGCACAGTCTGTGACTGCATTCAGGTTTTGGAAAGCATGAACAGATCGTCAGCGGTGTGTCCCTGTGACAGACTCAAAGGCATACACGGTTCTCCTCTGCGCACTGCTGGTGGGAAGGGAAGACAGTGCAGCCAGTGTGGAAAGGAGTGCGCGCTTCCTCAAAAAATTGAAACTAGAACCACCTTATGATCCAGCAATCCCACTTCTGGGTTTGCACACAAAAGATGAAAACCAGAACTTAGCATTTGTGACAGCCAAAGATGGAGGTGACTCAAATGTCCAACGGATGAATGGCTCAACAAAATACGGTGTACAGAGCAAAATATTCAGCTTTAAAAAGGAATGAGAGGCTGCAGGGTAGCTCAGCACAGCGCACCTGACTGGCACGCATGCAGCCCTGGGTCTGATGCTCACCGCAAGGTTGGGGATTCCGACTCATGCTTCAACATGGGTAAACCTGGAGGACGTTAATTATACTACGTGGAATAAGTCAGACCCCAAAGACAGAAACTGGATGATGATTCTTACAAGAGCTACCAAGAGGCATCGGTAGCTGCAGTGGCTTGTGCCTGTGTCCCCAGCCACCCGGGGGCTGATGTGGGAGGATCTCAGGCCCAGGAGTTCAAGGCCAGTCTGGGCAACATGTCAAGACCCCATCTTTGGAAAAAAAGAGGCCAGGGATGTCATGTAACTTGGAATTTGCAGGTTCAATGCCGGTACTGCCCCCTGCCCCCAGTTATAGACTGAAAATGGAAGGCTGGCTTCCAAGAAGCAAGGGAAAGAATAGAGTTACTGTTTAGTGGGTACAGAGTTTCAGTTTGAGAATGGGAAAGAACTTGTGAGGATACAAGATGCATGCTGTTGAGGATGTGTTTTATTTCTGTAGTGCTGGGGATCAAACCCAGGGCTTCAAGCACATGAGACAAGTGCTCTGCCACTGGGCTACACCTTTAGCCTCTGAAATTAACATTTAAAGATTATTTAGAAACCTAAGGAATCTAATATGCCAAAGAATAGTATCTTAAATGTGTATCCCCCTCAAAATTCTTAAGGTTGAAGATCTTTCTGCATGGTTATCTATATTCCTTCACTTTGAAACAGCCTGTTCACATCTTTTATCTTTTTCTACTAGGTTGACTCATGAATTGATAGCTCTTGTAGCTATAGAATTTTGACTCTCGATCTGCTAACTCTGTAGTCTTGTTTCAAATATTTCCTTCTAATCCTTGCAAGCTCTTTTTTACCTTTGTTTTTTTGAGACAGGGTCTCACTATGTAGTGCAGGGTAGCCTTGAATTCACTATGTAGTCCAGGCTGGACTGGAACTCATGGTAATCCTCCTGCCTCAGCCTCCAGAATGCTGGGATTATACAGATGAACACCACCACGTCCAGCTCAGTATCTTTCTTATACAAAGAACTTTTCTATTTTTCATGAGTCCAATATAGTTTTGACTGCAATGCTTATGAAGTCCTTCCCCATCCCAAACTAATAAAAATATTCTATGTCATTTCAGATCTTGGGTAATATGGATCCCTCTGGAATTTATTTATGTGTCATTTAGGAAGCAGAAATCTATCTGTGTTTAAAGTTAGAATGTAGGGATTCAATTTTAGTTTTTTCAAAACGATTAGACCACTGTCCAAAACCAAATCACTCAATAGTTTTCAAAAGTGCCAGTCTCCCCTTATCAGTAGACAAAAGGTGCAGCTGTGGCCTAGTCTAAGCCAAAGGTTCGTGGGTATCTTCCCACCTCTGACACTTGACCCGCAGGTCTGCAGCAGTTAATTCCCTAGCTACCCACAGGTTCCGTATTTCCTGCCAGGCTACAACCACAACAGCAAGTATATTGGAATGAGCAAGTGAGGGAACCACTCTCAACACAGGGACAAACCTGAACTTGCTCTACAGGAGCTGCCCTCAGCTATCCTGGGTTTCACTTTTTGAGTTTCAGTCACTGTTGGTCAACTGAGGTCCAAAAATATTTTCAAAATTTCGGAACTCAAAAGCCCAGGCACAGCTGGGCGTGGTGACGCACACCTTTAATCCCAGCACTCGGGAGGCTGAGGCAGGAGGATTGTTGTGAGTTCGAGATTGGCCTGGGCTACAAAGTGAGTTCAAGGCCAGCCTGAACTGCATAGTGAGACCCTGTCTCAAAAAATAGGGCCAGGGATTTAGCTCAGTGATGTAAGCGCCTGCCTGGCAGGCACAAGGTTGTAAGTTTGATCCTTGGTGCTAAAAAAAAAGAAAAAAAAAAGGCCCAGGCACAGTGGTGTACACCCGCAATCCTAGCACTCAGGAGGCTGAGACAGGAGGATCACAAGTTCAAGGCCAGTCTTGGCTACACAGTGAGACTCTCAAAACAAAAAAAGACAAGAAAAAAAAAATTGAGAACTCAACAATTTATGAGTTTTATTTTTATTTTTTATTTATAAGTTTTAAATAACTTTTATTACAACATATTGTTATAATTGTCCTATCTTAGCTGTTGTTCATCCCTTACTATACTTGATTTATAAATTAAACTTTACCATAGGCATGGATAAGTAGGAAAATAGGCACTAAATACAGGATTTGGGACTATCTGCTGTTTCAGGAATCCACAGGGTGACCGATGAATCCACTGTGGATGCAGAGACTCCTATAACTTCTCTGCAATAATGAAAACAGTAACACACAGGCTTTGGTGCTTCAGTGTCTCTGACTCGAGTCCCCTGAAGTCCTTCTTCCCTGCCCCACACTATGGCTGGGCCAGTGACCACCTTATGCCTGGTACAGGGAGCACTGCCCTAGCCGGCCGGGCCTGGGTACCTGTGACCAGGGCCACATCATTCCACCTGAACCCTGGCTTCTGGAAAGACTAACCGCTGCTATAAAACAGCCACGAACCCTGTCATAAGTTTAAAGAACCGCCAAACACTTTACGGTTATAATGCTCCCGTTCCCTAAGAGCTCTGTAGGGCACACATTCCAAAGGCTGAATTTAAGTGAATTAAAATTTTGTGCCGAAGGTAAGAATTGGAGTTTAAACACTAACATGTTCCTATACCATCCTCCAATGCTCCCCACTTCCT
>RJWM01039152.1:0-16160 GCA_004363535.1 Dasyprocta punctata | reverse complement strand
TGTCATCTAAATATCATCTAAATCAGACAAAGATAAGACTTGAGAAATGATTCATCGTGAAGCAAAATTTCCTTCATACTGTGAAATATACAAGTTAAGTCCGGCTTCCTAAAAAATGTTAAGACCGGTTAGGATAGATATTCACACTCCAAAAAGCATTAAATTGGAAGAAAAGAAGGGTAACAGGTCCCAGGTAGCTCCAAAACATAGCCAAGAAAATTCCACTAGGCCTCATAGCTCTAATATAACTCTCCTCAGCTCATGCCCTACCTCTCAAGACTTCTGAAATGGCCATGCCATCAAGGGGGCAGGGGATGCAGTCTGCGGAAATGGAACGCAGTGGCCTGATGGTCCCTGTCAATTTCAGGGTCATTTTTTCTTCTTTTTCGAGAGTAACACATATTTGTAAACACACAGCTCTATCATTCCATTGCCTTTTTTTCTTTATTGCTACCTTTACCCCCTTCGATTGAAACTGGCAGTATTTCTGATACATAATGCCATGAACTCTTTAGCTCATGACATTCCAATGACACCCTTTCTTCCAAACATATATTCTAGCATTTTGGAATATGGACAGGCTGAATGTTTCCCAAAACTTCAAGTTCCAATTCCTTCTTGCTTAACAAATCAGTTTTAATCTCTCTCTCTCTTTTCACATTTTCCTGTAAGAAGCCAGGAGGAACCAAACTGTTCCTTCAATGGTTTGTGTAAAAATATCTTTAAATGAATATTCCCTTTAATTTCTCATAAATTCTATCTTCCACAAAACACTACCACACAGTTCAAGTAAGTTCTATGCCACTATATTGCTAGAATAATCTTTCCTCCAATTTCCAGTATCTTTTCCTTCA
Source organism: Dasyprocta punctata (assembly GCA_004363535.1). NCBI lineage: Eukaryota > Metazoa > Chordata > Mammalia > Rodentia > Dasyproctidae > Dasyprocta > Dasyprocta punctata. Next base: position 15,306 of record RJWM01039152.1, on the reverse strand, counting down.
TTTTTTCTGAGATTAATCAAAATTGCGCTCAACATCCATGTTTCTTGTCTGCACTGCTGAACTCTTCTAACCTGCATTCATTGCCAGTTCTAAAGCCACTTCCACATGTTTAGGTCATGGTAACAGCAGCACATCACTTCTTGGCATCAAAATGTATATTAGGGCTCTTCAGAGAAATGGAACCAGTAGGAAGGATGGATAGAAAAGTAGATGATAGATAGATAGATAACATAGATATATAAATTCATAGAATATAGTGTCAGCAATTCCAAAGAGTCCATCTGCTAAATAAAGGAGATAAACTATCTGCAGTCTGTCTGTCTCTCTATCTATCTATCTATCATCTATCTGAGACAGAGACAGACAGAGAGAGAGCAGATCCGTTGTAAGAATTTATTGTAGGATTTTGGAGGATGAGATATTCTAATAATCTGCTATCAGAAAACTAGAAACTCAAAAAGCCCAAGGTGTAATTCCATCCTTATTCAAAAAGTGAGGAAGAACAATATTGTAGTTCAAGTCATAAGGCAAAAGTTACCTCTCTTTTTGTTAAACCCATTTCCTATAACGGGTTCAGTGAGACCCAGTCACACAAGGGTGGAAAACCTGCCTAGCTCAGTCTACCTAGTGCAATGTAAGTTTCATCCGGAAACATCCTCAGAGACACACCCAGAATAATGTTTGACCAAATTAGTGGATGTCCTATGGTCTAGTCAACTTGACATCTGATGTCCCAACTAGATACATTTGCATGGATTGCAAGATTTATTCTGGATTAAAGATTGATAAGAAGATGGATAGCATGAGTATCATGAGATGTCCCAGTTTGCTTACATGTGCAGTAATAACTTTAAATCCAGTTTTTAGTACTGGACATTCTGCTTCAATTTTGATCTTTCTTATCTGTTGTTATCCTCAGTCTCTTTGTTCAACTCACATTTGACTTTTCTCTTCCACTGTTCCTGGGACATGCTTAGAGCTCTCATCTGGCTTGTTCGAAGTAGGCATGTGGGCCATTCCTTTCCAAAACCTCCAGTTATTCATCACTAACTGCTGGTGCTCCCACTATATCATCATATAAGCACATTCTACATGGCCTCATCTGCTGCTATTGTCTGAATGTTTCATAGGCTCTTAAAGTCCATATGTTTAAATCTTAACTCCTAAAATGATGGCATTAAGAGGTGAAATTTTAAAATGATTGTATAATGAGGGCCCCACTTTCAGAAATATTTCAGAGCTCTGATAAGACACTGAAGGAGCTGTCCCATGTACCAGGAATTGGATCCTCATTGATTCTGCTTGATTAAATTGATCTTGGACTTGAAAGCCCCTAAAATTATGAGAAATGAATGTTTATAGGTAACTTAAATTATGATATTTTTGTCTTAGCAGCCCTAATAGAACAGAACACTCCTCCCACCCTCCGACCTGTAGAAGGGTTGAAGAATATTGTAACGATAAAAGATATGGCTATTTTGTTGATCTGTTAATTTCCTTCCAACCTAAAGGATAGAGACCATAATGCATTTGTGCCTTTCCTCATAACCATATTACAGTTTTGTGTGCAGTCTATGAAATGCCAGATAAGATCTACTGATTTCACTTCTCAAGAATTTTTTTTTTTACAATATACATTATTCTCTATCCTTTCCACCATAAATCTCACTCAGTCTTTTACTATCTGGACTGTTTTATCAGTATACCAAGAGTTAATTAGATCTCTGGGATATTCTCAAGCTAACCAAGCTCAAGAACTGATGCATAAAATTGGAATTAAAATCTATTGATTTATAATTAAAATGATACAAGTAGAGTGAATGTTTACATTTAATGACTAGCATATTCTCTCCTGTGAAAAAGCTACATGGGTCTACCCTAGAGGACAAAGCTCATGTATTGAAAGGAAAGTATTGTTTATCATTAATATTATGGACGAATGAATAATTTAGCCTTTCAGATGTGTTTTGTAATTTTACACAGTAAATTTCTCTTTTGCTCCATTTTTGAAGTGAGTGAATGACTTAGACAACAATAATCTTTAGCTAATTAAAGTAGACCTCTCTTAAAATAACTTTTCTATTCTAAAGTTGAAATATCACTAGATATTTTACTAGATAATGGTAAAAATAGTCAAACAAAAGCTTCTGCAGTATTCTTAGTTTACAAATGGGATTATATATAATTTAGTTGGTTTTTATTACAAAATTTTTCCCTGCTAACTGGATAACTTTGGTTTACAGTCCCTAGCAACACATTATTCTGTATTAACTCTTAAAGGAAAGCAAATACGCTTTCAAACTAAGTGCACAAGTTTCTGTGTACAGGACAGCGAATGATCCGATAACTTGTTAAGGCTTTCTGACCACGCTTAACTTTGAATCCATCCACAAAGAGTCTCACTCAAAGCAGTGACAGAAACAAATTAATTGAGAGTGATTTCTTTTTTTCCAAGTAAGAACAGTTTCTGCATTAAAATAATAGCGAAGAAACTTATACACAGAATTTACTTAAATTGATTGTTTTCATTTCATGGCACTGAGAAAAGATGTTTCTGGACAAAATACAAAAGAATTATCAGAACTAAGAGATATAGGACTTATCTTTTGCTGTTGTTGTTGATGTTTTGGCAGGGTTTCACTCTGTAGTGCAGTTGATGTTGAACTCACTTGTGTAGCCCAGACTGGCCTCAAACTCACAGCAATTCTCCTGCTTCAGCCTCCTGAGTGCTGGAATTACAGGTACACACCACCACAACTGATCTAGGACTTACCTTTCAATTATTACCTCTTATATAAATAAAAATTCACCAGTAATAAAGAATTCTTGTTAACATAATGATCTTAAACACGAAGACAGGATATAGTTACTAATAGAAAATTATTTCCCGCAATGTACAGTGAGTAATTTTCAAAATAAATTTTAAAATTTTTGGTTGAATGAAGCACAAAGTTTTAGCATCTTGCTATGTCCATATTCATTACTCTGACCTTTCTCTGAACTGGGTCATAACTCTGCTAAAAATAAGAAAATAAAGTTAAGGCTTTCAGATTTTTCATTAACAGGAAATTACAGGAGAAACTTTCTCTTTCAACCTCTCAAATGAATTTCCACAAGCCCTTCAGACAAGTACGAACAGAATTTAAAATCCTTAAACTGCTTCCAATTCTTCATAGCTACAGAGCTCCTTGTCTTAATAAGTAAAATGAACTCTCCTTAAAAAATTTAATGTTCATCACCCCACAATGATGTCTGGGAATTTCCTTCCTCACTGCACTGTTTGAGTTATACATATCTTTTAAGCCTTCCTCTTGCCTTCAGAGCTTGCTATAACTGTTAATATAGGCATAGTTTCCTCTAGCAGGGTCACCTCCTGATGTTTCCCACTCCTACTAGTTGTTGAGCTTCCCTGAAGCTGGATTCTGATAATTGATTTGTATTGTACTGGTATTTGCACTATAATTGCAAAATCTTTAGAAAATGAAAATTTGATGAGATGAGCAGTCCACAACTACCTCAGGAGAGGAACAGCTTTCCCCACCCAATGACATCATCACAGTCCACAGGAAAATGCCTATCTACCCAAATCTCATACATTCTCAAAGGCAAAGAAGTCCAATTTAATCCAACTTTGAATCCATATTTTCATGCCCTGCATTATCTCCTTGTCTTAATCAGCTCTGGTTGCTATAACAAATACTATAGGTCAGATGGCTGAAAGCTCAAACATTTATGTCTCAGTGGAGGGGAGCAGGTTGCTGAGAATCCCAGATTGAGACACCTGCAGATTTAACCTATGGTGACTTCCCTCTTCCTAGTTTGCAGATGGTCACTTTTAAAAATGTATCTTCATATATCTGAAAGAGACCATTTCTCTCATGCCTGTTCTGATAAAAGCACTAACTCCTCATGATGGGTCCACTGTTGTGAACTAATTACCTCCTAAGGATCCCAGTTCCAAGTATTATTCCACTGGAGATAAGGAACTCCATATATGAATTCAGGGCTAGGGGCAGGGCAATCATTCAACTTACAACCTTATTTATCAAGGCAAAATGCAATAAGACTGTCCATTTCCCATTAAAAAAGAAGTCACCCTTCCCCGGTAGCTACTCCTGATGCACAGAATGGTGGGTAAAATGAATCTCCAACAGCCAGATCACTAAAAATCTTTGCCTGACTCTTGTGGTAGTAAAACCACTCAATTCTGCTTCACCGGGCTGGGCCCTTCAGACCATGACTGCTTGGCACTAACCTATGAGCTGTTCTGAGCTGACCAGACTTAAAGATGGACCCCCTAACTGATGCTGAGAACACCACATTTGTGAATGGAGGTAGCTCTGTTAGGAATGGAGTCTGACAGGCTGGCTATGCTGTGGGCACCTTGGACAAAGTTGTTTTGGCTGAAGCTCTCCCACATGAAGGAAAAGTCATTAAAAACAAAGAAATTCTATTGCCCCTTGTTGCTGTCTGATAACCTACCAAAGTGGCAATCATCTACTGTCAGGGACATTAAAAGGTCAAAAATCTCATCTCCTTAGGAAACAAGAAAACAGATGAAATTACAAAAGCAGCTGCTGAAGGAGCATCCTTAGAAAAAAAGCACTGTGTAAGCAAACCTAGAACTTCTAGAGGACATTCCTCCTGACACCGTGATGGTAATCAAAAATCAATTCCCAGCATATGCGAAGAAGAAAGATGACTGGGAAAAACAAGAGTAAGCCACTAAGGGACCCAGCCCCTGGTGGACACTCTCTGATGGACAAGCTGTTGTCCTGTAAAAGGGAGTTTAAGTCTGGGTTCCAAAACACCACAATTTAACTCAGGGAGAACAAAACAGTCATGAAAGAGCCCTTAGGCCTTATAAGAACCTAATACATCCCATGGCTGGCCAGCATCTGCTCCACTGTCTGCCAACAATGCCAAACCTACTCTCAGACTAATCCAATTTGGAGGCCTAAGCCCCCTGCAGGGATCCAACCGACTGAACCATCACCTTTTAAATATATACAAAAGATTTCAAGGAAGTCAAACCCAGAAAAGGATACAAATATCTTCTGGTCCTACTCTGTACTTCCTCTGCTTGGGTAGACGCTTTACCCACCTGAACAAAAAAGTCCTCTCGAGTCAGTAAAGCATTGTTGAAAAATTATTCCCAGATATGGGCTCGCTCTATCCATAGAAAGTGACAGTGGCCCAGCCTTTGTGGCAGAAATAATTCAAAACTTCACTAAATGGGTCCAAATAAAATGGAATCCGCATATTGCACATCAACCTCAGAGCTATGGAAAGATAGAATAGATAAACCAGACCTTAAAGACAACCCTCACCAAGTTCTGCCATGAAATCACAAACCCATGAACTAACCTTCGTGGCCCTGCATTGTATTTGACGCTCACCTGGTCCAACTGGATTCACCCCCATGGCCATTAAAGTTGCAGAGAACTGGCCTTAGATACATCACACCCACATCAAAAAAGCCCACCCTGCCATCACTGAGGATGGAGGCATCACCTGATCCAGACGGCCCCTTGAAGACCACCCTCCATTGATGGAGAACTCCAAGCCCTGCACCTGTCACACCCAGAAGTTGACAGGTCTAGGCACGGCCAAAGGTCGAGGACACCAACCTTGTAATGCTTTACCGATTACCCCCTTCCTCCCAGGACTCCTTAAAACTCTAACGTTGCTTTTTGCTATAGTACTCTGGACTGTCTCACCCACCGATGGGGAAAAACTAAGAAATGCATGTTTTTACTGTTATACTTGTCAATCTTGGGATTGGTTACCTCAACTGTTTCCAGGGGTAAATGGGGAAACATCTAACCCTCAATGTTACTGACACCAACAAGCCTGTCTAGCTCTGCTCTTTCTGGTATCCCCCTACCTCTGTCAGCCTCCTCACTCAGTCAGGCCACCCAAGCCAAACCAGCAGTTCAACACATGCATCAGAAAAACCAAAAACACTGGCTCCAGTGTGGGCGACTCTCCAGGATGTACATCACCTAGACATCTCACTGACTTAACCCTTGGCCCAGGAATCTCACTGCTCCACATGGGGAAGAGGACAGAGAGAGGGGTGCAGAGGGGAAGGGGAAGGGGAAGTAAAACCATTAAGATCCAATATATGTATTTACCAATACCCCAAGTTGAGTAAAACTATCATATTACAAACATACACCAATAAAAAATAACCACATAAAGACCTCATACAGTGATAGAAACGAGGTAAAAAGATAAACCTAATGGATAAGATTCTTCGCATTTCCAGTTTCGTTTCGTGGTCTCCCTCCTTTTCTCTCTGCACCACCTATCTCACTGCATGACTTCCTATGTTTAACAATCATAGTTTGTAAAAATAAGTATTGATCATGCCATGATTTCTTTAAAACTTTGAACATATTAGTCGTTTAAAAATGAAACATAATCTGAGCATTTGAAAAAATTTCAGCAGCTTAGAGTTGAGTGACACTAAACAAACTAGCAAGAGGGAATGCACCACTCAAGTCATCCACTGAGGTATTTTTGACTTTCTAAACTGGGACCTGTACAGATATACTACTTTGTTATTCATTCAGAAAATAATGCTGATTTGGACACACTTAAAACAATTCATGAAGAAATGAAAGCATAATCATGCATGTGTGTCAGTGAGATTTCTTTGACAGTAGTGTACTTAGTTTTGGTATTACCTGAAAAAAAATTCTAAAATAAGCCACTAGATTTCATTTTATGCCATTGTTCCCAGTCAGTGAGATGGAATAGTCAGTTGCTTAACTCCATTCTGAATGAAATTATGAAAAAATCACAAAAAAGACACTTCTGGAAATGCTAGAAATACATTTTTCTCCATGATTTTTCCATTTACTGCACTTTCTTTTGTATTATAAATGCTGTAAGCATTTCAGTTTTCATGAGATAGTGTTTTATGGTTACTAATGTCCTACATGTGACTTAGGAGTTGGAATGATATAGGACCCCCAAATGAAATGAGATGCTTTATAATTCCCAACCTGTTAGATGCTCAATATGCCGAGTTAGTAGCACCCAAAATTGAAGAATAAATTCTAAGAAACAAAAGACATTATGAGTAGCAAATATTTACTGAGAGGGAGAGATACAGTTCCGGAGAGGCAAGCCAAGTCCTGAGTGGGTTGCTGAGGAACCCACTTCTCAGGGGAAATTTTATGTAGCACAACCACATGATATGGGTTATAGTTATGATCCACTGATAAGGTTATAAATGTAGCCCCTTAAGTAATATTGATCCAATGGACAAGCAAGTCACGTAGCAAGTGCACATGGGAGGAATGCAGAACTTTTCAGGAATAGATGAGCCCACTGAGGTGACTTGATATCCATCTAGACTTTATTAGACCAGGTATTATCATTTATCTTAGGTCTGGCTGTACCATCTTTATCTTAAGGGCTGGCCTCCAACACATGTACCTCTAGCCATGGTGTAATGAATTTTCATTTCTTCCACTGACTCCCTCCAGGGCCCAGCCCTATCTGACTGCCTATAGTATTTCTACCTCATTCAGTTGTCTATAATAGTAAGACTTAATTCAAAAGCCCCATCTATGATTCTGCTAAAATTACAATAAAGCACTAAGTTACTGCAAACTGAGTCACCATGGAGTTTTACAAATATGTGGTAGAGAGGAAAAAAGTTTACAAAAAAGAGATAATGAAGAAAAAAGATCACAAGGACAGCATTATTGACCTCACAGGCTTTTAATGAGAGAGAGATGGTGCTTCAAAAGGGTTGAATTTGTCAAAAATGACCCTGATCAGTATTTTCTTCCACTTTGGCCCTTTAGGTTAGACACAAAGATGAATAAAAGACAGTATCAGGCTTTTGAATTTTTTTGTTTCTGTTTTCATCCAAACATAAAAAATGTTGCTGTTCTAAGAAGTATTCCATAGGTTCTCTAATTTAAATTGCAAGCACACATCAGACAACTGTCATAATCCTTTACAAAAGACAAGTATTTCTCATTTCAAAGCATTAAAGAAAAAAGCACTTTTGAACTATCCATCACTCTCCAGTGCTGTGGTTTATACACCACACAGGTCACTGACAACACTCTTACAGACTATCAAGTCTTTGAATGTGCACTGTGGAAGATCTTGATTGTAATTCAATAGTTAGAAGATTAGGAATTAGCATTGGCAGTTGAATCACTTCAAACAGGGGGCCATGATAATGACCCTAAACAACGTTTCTTATCAGCAGTAATCAATGGAGCCCCTTGAAAAGTAGGATCAGTATCATGTTGGAAATTGTTGGAAATACAGATTTTTGTGTCCTACTCCACACCTGTTAAATGAGTCTTAATAAACTTCAGGTGATTCTAACACATGCTCAAGTTAACACATGCTCAAGTGTGGGAACCACTGGGCCTATTCTACTATAGGTTGATAATGAAAGGCTTGTTATTATATGAAAGACAACTGCTTTTCAACACCAACTCAAAAGAAAAGTTTAAACTAATATGGACAATGGAAAAATTGAGGATTGCATCTGGAAATTTAGTACAAGTGGCAAAGAGGTCATCAGAGGATAAACAGAAGTGTTAATAATATGGCAATGAATGCTATTCTCAACCTCTTGGGATAAAAAGAAGAAAGGAAATGAGTGTTGATTGAGCATTCCTCGCACTTAAATTCTGGAAGTTATCAACCATTTGTGAACTGCTCAGATGAAGAACCTACTCCTGGCCTACAGATCCCCACACTGGAGACCAGACAGGATAATTTAGCTGAAATGCTATGGAGAGTTTTCGTCTCCATTTCTGAGACTTTGTGTTCCATATGGCCTGGTTAGGTACCCCCTGGACGTATGTGCTTGCTATGGGTCAAGCCCTGGAAAAAGTTTCTAGAAAAAATAAACACATGTCCTTAATCCAAAGACAAGTTCAACTCACCTACTTATATGTCAGATTAGGTTGAATTAAGCATCGCTGGCTACAGAGGAGACACATGAGATTTCAAACACAGGCAAGAGTTTTCCAGGAATAGTCGTTGGCCATAGCCAAGTCACAAAGTCCTTGGCAAACATGTCAGAAGAAATCTATTAATTATACCTTCAAACATTAACCCAGGGTGAGTGGGTCCCTACTATACACAGACTTTCTGAAAGGACCTTTAAGGCAGAATACATCAACTTTGCAAAATCATCTGAGTCATTCTTTGAAATAATTTTACATAAAAATAGCTAATAAATATGGAAACGAAAATAGTGAGTACTTCAACATATATGGTATTTATCTGGGCACACTGCATAATTTACTTACATTCTTCTGTATATATACTTACCTTTAGGAATCTTTTTTCCTACCAAATGATGAAGATAACGATAAATTTATTTTCCTGAAGATATTAAGCTCCACTTCAGCTAAAATGTCTAACCAAGTATGTTAGCATGAAAGACATCAAGGAGCTGTAAAATAATCACTCCTGTGTAAGAAAATAAGACAAAATACTCAAGACATTTATTATGAATTGACTACTTTAAAAAACTACTTGATTGGTAACTACCTGAGAAAAATGAAAGCCTGTGAGGCGTTGCCCCGTGCCTGAGACCATAGAAGCTTGAGGTGCCAAAATGGCAGGAGAACTCAAGAAAGTAGGCATAAGACAAAAGCAGATTCTCTTTATTTTCCACCAAAAGAGAACAAGCATATTCACAGGTATAATAATTCATGTGCAGAAAGATACAAATATTTGTCATTGGAATTTGTGTTATTTATTGTTTTTAATGATGCAGGTCAGTGCTGTCCAACAAAATATAATGTGAGCTACTTCTGTAATCATGAATTATCTAGTAGAACCTTAATGAAAGAAAAAGAATGATTTTTATTTTCAAAATGTATTTTATGACACTATATCTCCAAATATTGTAATTTTAATATATATCATTATTATAATCAACCTAAAATTAGTAAGATATATTAAATTCTTATTTTATATATTAAGTCTTGAAATCAATTTTACATTTAAATCACATCTCAATTTGAACTAGCCACCTCAATTATAGCTACCACATTAGATGTTTTAGTTCTAAGTATTTATCAAATTTCCAGTATTTATATGACTTAGAGTTATGTTCTATGTTATTATTTCTATTCTGCAAGTTCCTTTAATATTCTTAGAAAAGTAAAGGACTTCTGTTTTTAAATTCCCCCATTTTAGTTACTTTTCTCATTGCTGAGACAAAGTACCCAACACCCAAAGTTAAAGGAAGAAAGATTTATTTTGTCTCACAATTTGTACAGGTTTCAGTCCATGGCCAGCTGGCTCCAAGGAAGAGTGGGATGGCAAAGAGGCATCTCAGAGGACAAATTATCCATGACAAGACAGGTGAAAATAATCCCAGCAGCAGCAGGCTCCCTTTTCCTTTTATCTTAACCAGGCTACAAGCCTTTTGGGTGGTGCCACCCATTCCTGTCTGGGGCTTCCTATTACCCACACTGAGAATTATGATAAACTAATCAGTGAACTAATCCAGTACCACACACCCTTAATCCTCATATTATACCCTTAATTCACATTCACACACCCTAAATCCATCCTCTTTTGAAAAGCTCTACCTACCACTGGGTCAGGCTTTGGAAGGACATCTAAAAACAAGCTATAACACACTCTAAAATAATAAATTGTTGTGTACTTATTTCTTTCTGAGGGAGTTCTCTTCTACTAGAAAAAGATAATTCCTGGACAATTCATGAGGCTTTGATTAATAAAACTTTTACAACCCAATAAAATAAGAAAAAAAATAAGACAAAAAAGCTATTTGATGAATTTCAAGTGCCTGTGGCAGAAACGCTGCGGGTTTAAGAAAAACTTACGGAAAAGATTATACAAAGGTTGGTTCTCAGTTAATGAAGTGTAAAGACTTCCTTAGCAAAGAAAATTGAAGAAGTAATGGTGTTAAAAGAGTTCCTAGAAGGCTGATCAAAGATTCCTGCAGGGGTTATTTGGCAGGCTCCAGGGAAGAGTAAAACAGGTAGCTCAGTCAGCTAACAGAAAGATTGGCAGTTGGCTTCTTGCCTTAGATATGTAAAACTGGTTTTAAAAATCAAGAAAAAAGAAACAATTTAGCTTTCCACCATGATTTTCAAGTACAAAGAATTGCTATTTCAGATTTTAAAAATCGGGGCCTTTATATCTGAAAACAAAACTAGGACTAGGTCATGCATCTGAAGATAACTGACTAATTCTCCAACATGTTAGTGGTAGTGTTGATACACATATCATACTCCCTTTGGTGAATACGCACTTTTCTGTAAGAAGATAGCCTCGGATCACAAATTCATTAATTCAGTGGAGATGTATTGAGTATCTAATGCAAGTTAGACACTGTTCTATATTATGCTGCCACACAAATGAATTGAAATATATACAAAAAGTTTGGGAAAGAGACAATAGTGTTTCTTTGGTATTTCAAGGTATAATCGTATCTTCAAATGTTTTACAAGAAGTGAAGTTTGAGGTAAACTTTGAAGGATAAGTGAATGCATTGGGCATTGTTTTATAGGGATATTCTTGGCTCAGCAAGGAGCTGCTTCTCTGAATTTCCCTTCCTACATCATTTATCAATGGAATGAGTAGTATTCTTTCTGGTATGCCTAGGGAAATCTAAAATTTCCTCTATTGTAGTGGACTATCAACTGTGCTTTTTGTTCTGAAGGCACAGTTTTCTAGCTTCCTTGGACTAGTGCATACATGGACATAAATTAAACAGATATCTTATTTATCTTTCTTTGTAACATAATGTTGATTGATGTACTTTCAGCACTTATGTATTGTTAAACCTACTTTATGATATTTAAGTTTTAAAATGTCAGGAGAGGTGTATCACCCAAATAAAAGCTTTACCTTCTGTTCTGGGAAGGGAATTAGTGCATTTCCATTTTTACTGCATTTATGCAGAATAGTTGTATTGTGTTAAGTGTAATTATGATATTGCCATTACATTTGGAGATTAGGTATGATTTAAGGAGATGGGTCTGGTTGCCAAGCTGACAAAGGTTAGATTATAAGCATTAATCATCATCTGTTGATTTGGATAGATTAAGAACTCCTTCAAAGATTTGGAAAGCATAGCTTTGGGTATGTTTGTGGGTAATGGATATATAGGCCAGCAAAGTGGAGGGAGAGAGGCACACCCTTCTTCTGGGTGATACCAGTTAATAGGCTTGTAACCCTGAAGGAGTAAAAAGGGAGATAAGAAAACATGTCTGTTTTGAGGAACTTTAGTGTTTCTGGATGGGTATGCCTTTAGCTACCTACTGTTGCCTTTGGACTTTGTCTCTGTGTCTCTAGATTTTTTAGCCTTGAAACACAGACTCACACTAGCAGCTCTCCAGTGATCTTCCAAGTCACTGACCTTGGACTGACATTGTATCCTTGATTCCTCTTATTCTGCAGCTTCCATTTTCTTCAGCTGAACAGCTACTGGATCTTTTGGCTCTCCTGCATCCAGACTGCCATTATGAATTTTCCTGCCTCTGATTCTGTAACCCTACCTAATAGATTCCCTTGCATTATACATGTGTTTTCCAATGACTGTATTACTCTAGAGAAACACAAGTAAAAGGGTTATTTTTAGATACCTTCTTGAAAAATAAACTCTTTTGTATAAAACTTCAGATGACATGGTTCTCTACATAAAAGATCACAAAAACTCCACCAAAAGATTTATAGATTTAATGACCAAATTGAGCAGTGTAGCTGGATACAAAGTCAATGCTCAAAAATCAATAGCATTCCTGTACACAAATAACAAACTCACCAAGAGAGAAATTAGGAAAACCACACACTTCACAACAGCATCCAAAAGAAAAAAAATACTTAGGAATCAATCTAACAAAGGAAGTAAAAGATCTACACATTGGCCTGGTTGGGCTCTGCCCAGCAACCCCCAGGGGTAGGGGAATCACCTGCACTCAGGGCACGAGCTGAAGGACTGCACAATGAATCCCAGCCAGCTGTGCAACCTCAGCACCTTGCTCAGAACCTGGTAGGGTCCCACCCACCACTACCAGTCAGCCAAGGACCTTCAGGTAGGTTGCTCCAGGCCTGGTTGAGCCCTGCCCAGAGATCACAAATGGCAGAGGAACTACCTGCACTCAGTTGCATGAGCCAAAGGCCTGCACAGTGAACTCCAGCCAGCCATACAACCTTGGCACCTGGCTTAGAACCTGGTACACAACTGAGAACCTGGTAGAGTCCCACCCAGCAACCTCAAGCAGCTGGGTAGCTTTGGAGTACCACACAAGATGTATTGCAGGCCTGCCCAATGTACTCCCCACATTTGAGTAGCCTTTGAGTGCCACTAGGTATCTGGAAAGGTCTGACTAATGACCCTCACTCAACTGGGGAAACTTCCTGCAGTATGGACAGATATCCTTAACCCAGGAAGCAACTGAGACCTTGCATTCAGCTTCTCCAGGGGTAGGGAAATGACAAAATGAAAGAGCAAAATGTAATCTCAAACCTCCAGCCCATCCCAAACAAGCCTAGGAGACATGGACATAGGAGACTACCTGAAACTTCTGAAATGATAGCAACTGAAGAAAAGAAACAACTCCATTAAGCTACAAAGGAACTCAGATCAGAAATAACCTCCCAGCTAAAACAAGAAATGATAAATGTAATAAAAGAAATGCTGAATACATCAAAAGAAGACATAGTTAAAAAAATTCAGGAGCACTGCAAAAAAGGTGGAAACCTTGAAAAAGCAATATAAGAAAGAAACAGAATGCATGAAACAGATTCCAAGAGGTATCCAGGAAATCAAAAATTCCATCAAAGACTGGCAAAAACAATTAATGAATGTGAAGATAGACTTTCAGGAAAGGAAAGATCTTTTAAACATAACAAGGAATCAGGAAGTAACAATTCAACAGTTGCAAGATGATGCAAACAAAAACATAAGATTGATAAGTGTGAATGAAAAAGAAGGTGACAACACAAATGATATCAAAAGACTATTTACAGAAGTAATAGCTGAAAATTTCCCAAACATGGGAAAGGAAACTGATATACAGACAAGTGTAGCCATAACAAAAATAAACCTATACCCAGACATATAATAATCAACAATCCAGAAATTTAACATAAGAACAAAATATTAAAAGCTGTTAGAGAAAAGAGACAGATTGCCTATAAAGGAAAGCCCATCAGCATCACAGCAGACTTCTCAACACAAACAATGAAATCGTGAAGAGCATGGAGTGAAGTATTTCAAATCCTAAAGGAAAACGACTTCCAACCCAGATTGATGTACTCTGCAAAACTGTTCTTCAAAATTGATAAAGAAACAAGATACTTCCATGGCAAAGAATAGTTGAAGAAATTCGTGACCACAAAACCAACTCTGCAAAGAATACTGAAAGATATTCTAGATAGAAATAAAAATAACTACGACTTCAAGAAGACCAACAGAAAAAAAAAACCACTAGGCAAAGGAAATAATTAAACAGAGGGGAAAGGTAAAGAAACAACAGCAGAAAGATAGCATGACAAAAATAAGCCTGTATATGTCACTTATAACCATTAATGTAAATGGCCTCAATTCACCAATTAAAAGAGACAGACTGGCAGAATGGATCAAGAAACAACATCCAACCAAGTGCTGTATACAAGAAACCCATGTAACCCAAAAGGAAATTCATAGACTGAAAGTCAAAGGATGGAAAACAATACTTCATGGAACAGAAACCCAAAAAAAGCAGGGGTAGATATTCTGTTTGCAGACAATGTGAACTTCAAACCAACAATGAACAAAAGAGATAAGAAAAAAAGGTCACTACCTACTAGTTAAGGGAAAACTTCAAGAAGAAAAGGTAACAATCTTAAATATATATGCACTAAATATGGGAGCACCAAGCTATATAAAACAAATATTGATATAAATGAAAAATCAAATAAGCAATGACACAATTATAATGGGAGACCTTAACACCCCATTGACACAAAGAGACAGATCAACTAGACATAAAATTAGCAAAGAAATACAGAACTCAATCAAACTTGTGAACAAATTGACTTAGTAGACATGCACAGAGCGTTCCACCCAACAAAATCAGAATGTATATTCCTCTCAGCTACACATGGGATATTCTCTAAAATAAACCATATACTATCCCATAGAACATGCTTAAGTAAATGCAAAAAATTGAAATTATCCCATGCATATTATCTGATCATAGTGCAATGAGACTAGAAATTAATGATGAAAGAAACTTCAAAAACTCCATAAACATATGGAAATTAAATAATACACTCCTGAGCAAT
>RJWM01039151.1:0-16323 GCA_004363535.1 Dasyprocta punctata | reverse complement strand
TCCTGCAAATAATCAATTACAGAGGATATTTGCATTTTTCCCAAAGTTGTGGGGGTTTCTCATAACAATTATTAGTTAAGTCATAAGAAAAACTCCTCAAATGACTGAGGCTGCAAATTCTGAGCTGGGAATTGGCAAGGTTATACTGTATCCTTATTTGTCCCATCAAGTCTTTCAACACAGAGCCTAGCATTCAATAAATATCAGTTTATTGATTTGATGCATAAGAATGAGGAAAGGGAATACTAAAGAATAAATCTGATACTAAGTATTTAAAAATGCTCCAATCCATTAAGTGAATTGTGAAAGAAAATCTACAAAAGTAGATACTATAAGGTATCATTTTTAGTAAACTAATATTAATTAGGCACAGATATATTTTTAATCAATTGAATGTATATAATAAACAATACAAATTGAAAGATATACTTTCAATATGCTAAAGCAGTGATGGTAAACCTTTTAGAGGCAGGTGCCCAAATTGCAACCCTCTTATCTATGGCAACTCATCTATAGCAACTCACTTATCTATGGCAAAGTACCAACACCACAATTAAACCTGGGTACTGAGGTTTTGGTTTAGAAAAACAACCTCATATTTTAAATTTTTTTTTTCTTAAAAGTAAAACAGCTAACACCCACACCACTGGTTTGCAACTACTGCTCTAGACCTATTTTATGCTCAAATTCAGTAAATAGTGACAGGTTTAGTCAAACATGTCGTTTAATTTCAGGTAGTACACTAACCAAATTTGTTACTTTCTTTCTTTTTCTTTACATTGCCAGAACAACATGCCAGCAATAGCATATCACCTATGTGTTCTGTCTTTTAAATTAGACTTGAATTCTCTGACATTCAATTTAGACTACTTTTTAAATATGAAATTAAAACCTGTAATGTTATATAAACTAGTGAATCTATGAAAATAAGAGACATTTCAGAAAAGGCTAGCTTTCCTTATGTTTAACCAGTTTTTGTTGTTCAAAATGTTATGGTATGAATATACCAGCAGTATAATAATGAAGGATATATAATAACATGGTAATGCTTAAATAATTTTTTTTCTCATTAGAACAGTAGCTTCCAAATATGTTGTGCATCCTCTATTAATCTCTAATAAAATATTTTTTGACTAAAACTTTGCTTTTTAGCTATTTGACAAAAAGAAAAGTCTGTTCTTTACTTTTCTCGGTTGTAAAAGTTCCAAGAAGGCTGTTTTTCAAGGCTTTCTTCACTGAGGGCTTACAGGACTTTTCCCTTACGGGGACCTCAAAGACTATATATCAGCTAAGGTTTCGAGCCAGATTTTATGGCTCCCATGATCTTTAACTCTTGTCATAGTAGCCTACAATGTTGAAAGAAAGTCAGATGAAGCTCAGGAGACAGATGGTACACGAGGAGAAAAAGAGCACAGGAGCAGAGCTATTGCAAGACAGTAAATGGCTCTGAAAAAAATGTATGTTCTGCCACATGAACTTTTGCCTTAATTCTCAATTGTGAGGAAGAAGACGCAGCCGCTGGTCTGCACTGGCTTTAAACCTATAAGCAGCGCCTTTTTCTGAATGTTTCTTATACATTAACAACTACATTTTGAGTTTCTCATTATCCACACACTTTTTTAGTGATAACTGTGGACACAATCAAAATCAGCAAGGAATGAAAACATTTTATATTTGGATCTGTTTAGTTTTCTGGTAGTGGGAAAAGAGTCACTTGAAAGTTGCAAAAATGTTTCTCTGTCTAAAAGAAAAAAGAATGTTGGGAGCTGATTTTCTTTAAGAAATCCTTCAGCAAGGCTAATAGCCCACATATTTTTTTTTTTTTTTTGAGAAACGCTAAGAAGTTCCAAATGAGTACACTAACTGATTTAAACTATTACACAGGTGTCTTCTATTCTGTATGAGTAGTTACTTCTCCAAAGAATGATTATGTTGTCTGGTGCATTTGCATTTGTTTGTCTGCTGAAACTGAGGGCGGGAACTGGCTGCAGAGCTGAGGGGGCAGATTCCTCTCCCAATGGTGATGGAGAGGTTCAAAGAGAAACCGTGACAGTAGTAACAAAGTTCACTGGAACAGAACTCAACATAAGAATAAGCCGGGTTTGGGAAGTGAATTGATCATTATTACCATTACCTTTTGTAACCTATGGAGACTCAGTTCATTTTGTAATAAAGTCATATAAGAAGAGACCAATCACTGAGCAGAGACTCGTGTGAGGTGATGAAAAATTCTTCAAAATCTGGAGCCACAGCATTGTGCTCAACTGACCTCATTAATAAGAAGTGAGTAAGATTGAATTTAGGGACAAATCAGGAATTCCTATGATGTCTCAAAAGTTTTCTGGAGATGATCAGTCTTTGCTTATGTATGTTTAGCAAAGAATATATTCAGAAACAAGTTGAATTTATTTCTTTCTCTAGATTTTTCTGTGGTAAACTGTATCATTATAGAGATGGTGTGTGTGTGTGTGTGTGTGTGTGTGTGTGTAAGAGAGAGACACACACAGAGACAGAGAGTAACAGAAAAGAGAGACAGACAAATTAGAGCAGCTCTATAGTGATACATTTTATGAGAAAAATCAAATTTGGGGACTAAAATGAAATTTGAAGGACAAATAGTCCAATCAGCACTCTGATGTTTGATTAAACCCCTTTTACAATGGCTTAATCAAGGAGCTGCCTTCACCCACAAATGAGGGATCTCATTTGCTTACTGAGAAAACATACCCAATTCACCGATGACACTGAATACTATGCATGATCCCACATGTGTCCTCTTAACTATCAACTTATTTGTCCTAGGACCCAAGATCATACAGAGTTGTTGTTTGAGGTTATGGAAATGATCTGTCAGGAACCATTTCAAGTTCTCTATTACTCAAATTTTCCAAACTATTCTTGTCACACAGGGTAGTCTCTCCATTTCTTTCTTTCCACCATCACACTTTTGCTTGTCTATTGAATTCCATTTTTTGAATATGAGGTCTGCAGGATAACAAAACCATAAAAGCATACTAATTTCATCTTAGCTTCTGTAATCATATTTTGAGTAAAAAATGCAATATGATAATAAGATACATAGGAACATTTGTAGCAAGCAATTTGAAGGACTCAGTTTCTATTCTCCTTTGTATCTGTCAGATTTAATTATATACAAAGGAATGTGTCAAATGTCTTATCTGTATTTATAATCATTCTATATTTTTAGTATTGTCATCTCTATTTTAAAGACAAGAAGACAAAGGCTAAGTGAAGTTACATAGCTTTTTCACATTTTTGTGGCTAAAGCACAAGCCAAATTTCAAACACTGATTTTCTTTCCTCTGTGCCAGTAATGTTTGTACAAAGCAACAGGAGAGTGGGTAAATCATGTAAAATTCAGTCACTAGTCTCAGTAGGTACTGTACTTCATTTCACTTATTCAGGGACTGAGTTTGTAATCATCTGCATGCTTTAGACAATGCCTGATTTGTTTGTACTAGCCTCATATAACTTGGCTTTAGTACCCATAGTTTTATGTTACTAACATTACACTTTGCAATTGAGTTAACGTTATGTTTTAGAACCCCACATAATTCTATAGTTTGGTAAATGAGCTTAAGAGGCTCTTTCAAGCACTTAAAATTCTCATTGCTAGTGGGGATGATTTAACTTTAGTTTATAGTTCTTTCTCAAAAATAGACCTACTAGCACTAGAAGCCTTATGTTAAAAATCCACGAACTTGAAGTGATGATATCTTTTTTATTCAGAGCATTTATGACACACTCTTTAGAAACAGAGGGTGTGATGTTGGAAGGTCTGATGAAAAATGACTTAGATTTCATGTGGAATGCAGCCTGAACCAGACATAGTCTTTACATAAACTTAGGACAAGAATTAGGCTGTACCAGGGATAATCACAGTTTGAGTATGATGTCAGAAATTCACTGCAATTTTTTTGACAATAATCAAAATGTCTGCATTGTTTTTGGTTTATTAGGGACTGTAGTTGATTTAAAAAGCCAGGTGAATGATTATCTGGAACATTCTGCAGAGCATTTTAGAGGAAGTCATGATTTAGAAAAAAAGAGGCCTCATCCTGTTTAGTCCATTTATCTCTGCTCCTCATTTTACCCCATTTTCAACAATATATAGATTATAAATATTTTATCCTGTACATATTTTATTAACTCTGGTCATTGTTTCTATTGCTTTTTAAGTCAATGTAATTTACTTTGTGTATTTTTGCCTTTGATCCCTATGACTTTGCTTTTGATTCCTATGATTCCTATCTTATTAAAAAATATTTGCCCAGGTCAATGTCCTGAAGGATTTCCCATTTTCTTTGGTCAGTTTTATACTTTCATATCTTACATTTAGGAATTTAATCCACTTTGAAATAATTTTTGTAACTGGTGAGAGATTTAATTTCATACTTCTGCATGTAGATGTAAGATTTTCTTGGCAACATCTATTAAAAAGAATTTTCTTTCTCTACTCCAAGTTCTTACTGCCTTTGTTGAAAACTAGTTGGCTATTGATGCGTAGGCCTGTGTCTGTGTCTGCATTTATGACAAACCAAATTGATCTGATTAGTATATTTTTGTAGTGTATTTTGAAAAACCTCCTGGTATTTTTCCTCAAGATGATTTTGTCTCTTTGGAGGTTTTTTGTGGTTAAATATAAATTTGGGGATTTTGAAAGATGCGTAGAGAATCATTGGTATTTTGGTGTAAATTGCATTGAGTGTGTTGATTGCTTTGGGTAGTACAGACATTTTAACAATACGTATTCTTCCATTCCATAAATGTGCAATAGCTTTTGATTATTTTTTGTTCTGTCTTCCATTTCTTCCATTAATTTTTCCAATTTTTCTGTACCTCTTTGATTATATTTATTACTAGTTATTTTGTAGCTACTAGAAGTCAATTTTCTTTCCTGATTTTTATTTATTTTCTTTTAATATATGGAAATATTGAATTTATATCTTGATTTTATATTTTGAAATGTTGCTACATTCATTTATTCTAATATTTTTTGAGGGGCTTTCTAGTCTTTTCTACACATCAGATCATGTCATCTAAAAACAATGACAATTTGACTTTTTCCAATTTTTAAAAATGATATGGCTGATAAAATGCCACTATTCAAAATTCGTAAAAATGACAAAGCACAATAGAAAAAATTGATTTAAAAGTGAGCAATAATCTTAAAAAATATTTCTCAAAAATGGTATGCAAAAGACTCATAGGCACATGTATAAATACTGAGTGTCAACAAGTGTCAGTGAAATGCAAATCAAAATTACAGTGAAGTATTACTTTGTCCCAGAAAGAATGATGATTATCAAAAAGTATAAAGATAACAAGTGCTGGCAAGTATGCAAGAAAAAGGAAACTCTTCAATACTATGGGTAGGAATGTAAGCTAATATAGACTTAGCAGAAAATAGTATAGAGGTTCCTGAAAATAACAACAACCACATACTACAGCAATTCTATTACTGGGTATGACCCAAATGAAATTAAGTCAATATGTCAAAAAACAATCTGCACTTCTAAATTCATTGCAGCATGATTCATAATAGCCAAGAAATGGAAATAACTGAAGTATCCGTTGACTGATGAATGGAAAAAAAATACAGCACATATTCACAATTGGAATATATTCAGCTTTTAAAAGATGAAATTCTATCAATTCGTTGCAGCATGAATCATGGAATTGAAGCCGATCATGTTAAGTGAATTAAGGGAGATACAGAAGAATCATTACCACACAATCTCTGTCATAAGTGGAAACTAAAAGAGTGGTCTTATAGTAGTTAATAGTACAACGGTGGCACAAGAGCCAATGAGAAGAGTGGGGAGATAGTAGTGGGGAAATGGTGAAGAGTAGGTAACAGGTTACAACTCAGTGAGACCAAGATTCTCAGAATGATAGCGTGATGTACCTTGCAGAAAAAATTATTCTGATTTTTTTTCACCTTAAGAAATGATAAACCTTTGAGATGGATACATTTGATTTGATTCAAACAATATATAATGTATATATATATCTCAAAATATCACATTACATTAATGTGTACCATTTTTGAGAAACAATTTTAATTTAAATTAAAATTCAACACTTTAAAAACAAGCAACATATTTGTTTCTGTATTTATTAATTTAATAAGTAGATATTTAGTAAGTAAATAATATACTGGAGGTAATTAAAAAATGAAATAACATGGTAATAAGTATAAGCAGCTTACCATTAACTGTAGGGGAAAGACAATTAATGAGTGCACTATTAAAATGGCCATTAAAAGAAACCAACACATTTAATTTTTATACTTTATTTTATGTATCTCATGAAATTCAAGATTAAATTGCTTTACCTTAGGAACAATTAGAATCAGACATTGTTAGAACTCAATATTTCTAGGCCCTTCTCTGTTGCCGCTCTTTCTGTCTCTGTCTGTCTCTATCTTTCTGTATCTGTCTATGTCTGTTTCTCTGTCTCGCTGTCCCTCTGCCTCTCTCTGTGTCTCTGTTTCTGTCTCTCTCACTCTCTGTCTTAGTTTTGCTCTTCCTTTTCCCTCAAATTTCTCTCTCCCCAATTTATTTTATCAATACATAAGGAGTCAGCAAAATATTTTTTATGAAAAGACAAATAGCAAATATATGAGACTTTGTGGGTCATAGAGTCAATGTTTTAACTACTTGACTTCACTGTACTGGAATAAAAATAATCATGGAAAATACATAGTTGAATATATTGGTTGCTGTACTATAATGAAACTTTATGAAAATTTAATTTCATGTAATTGTTACTTCACATGAAGAACTTTTTTCTTTTAATTACTTTCAACATTTTAAACATAAAGGAGCCATCCTAGTATGTGGGCTACATAAAGACAAGACAGTAGGCCTAATTTGATCTGTGGATCAAAGTTCAGCAATTCCCATTCTATCTTACACAAAATACAACAGGTGCCAGCTCAGGAGATTTATATATTACAACTTGGATCAAAATTATCCCTAATATCCCTGATTAAAAATTCTACCTGATTAGGGGCAGGCAAATTGGGGGCACTGACAAAATGACCTTACCTGGAGCAATCATACAAAACAAGATGTCAGCATGCAAGTATTGGTGGAAAAGATGGAGTATTTCTAGTCAAGTAGATGTTATGACAAAGCACAATGTTGTGCTCGATTCAAAATTTATATTTCACACAGAGACTTGGAGTATTTCTAGTCAAGTAGATGTTATGACAAAGCACAATGTTGTGCTCGATTCAAAATTTATATTTCACACAGAGACTTGGTGAAATTACAAGTAGGCACAAGGAAAATTTTTGTATTACTAATCGATTAACCTGAAAATTATCCCTAAATGCAAAGGAGATGTTAACACAAGGGTTGTAATATATAAACAAAGAAGCTTGTCTAGTCACTTGGAGGATAGCTGAAGATGTCAAATATGCTAAAAATAAAAGTAAAAAGAAGAATAGAATTGATCATCATAGTACTTTCACCCCCCACTAGATTTAGAAGTTGAGAATCTCTCCAGAGTTATGATTATGAATTGAATTGTATCATCTCAGTTCACTGAATTGAATTTTATGGGCCCAAATGATTAGGGTCCAACTTCCAGAATGTATAGATATCATCTTATTTGGAAGTAGGGATTTTGCCTGTTATTAAGATAACAGGGCATCATTAGGGTGGGCCCTAATCCATATGAATGGTAGATTTATATAAAGGGAAATTTAGACAGAGAAACAGATAAGTATGTCAGTAAAATGATATAAAGACAGGGGAAAAGTAGGGCATCTCCAAGCCAAGGAATGCCTGGAGGTACCAGAACTTAGACATACTTATGAAATAGAATCTCCCTCCCAGATTTCAGAAGAAACACACACTGCTGACATCTTGATTTTTGACTTTTAGCTCCTAGAGCTGTGAGACAGTAAATTTTTGCTTTTGTAGCCACTCAGCTGATAGGTCTTTGTTATGGCAATCCTGGGAAATTCATAGAGTCATAAAATGCAGGTTACTGTCTCCTGATTTTTTTTTTTTTTTTTTTGCACAGGTCACTGATATTGTTGACAAGTTCTAAGCTAGAGGTTATAGACAGCTACTGAAATCCTTAAGGAGAGACAATTGATATAACACCAAGTATCTGGTCAGGTGTCACAGGAGGAAACCGGAATTAGAAACTGTTCACTTCGGCATTTTCTTTCCATCAGAATTCTCTGACTTTTCTAGAAGTAAGAGCAGTATTACTGTTAAGTTGTGTATCAGATTTAGCACACAACTTAGTATTAACTTCATGTTGAATAAAAACTTGACTATTGGAGCCCTGAGCATTTGTCTGTTACCATCACAATTTTTATTATTTTGCCTTTAAGGGCTCTACCCCTTTTGGTGCCAATTGTCTCTTAATTTTGCTAAGAAATAGCAATTGTGGATTCCAGAACTATTGAGAAATATTGAAAAATAATTCCAACCATAAGGACTCAATGTGAATATTATGTTTTCCATGGAATCTGTCAGTGGGTATTGCACACACCGGCGTGGTTTTCAAGTTGGTTTTGATGTGGGTTCTAAGCACCAGAATTCTGTGTATCTTAAACAGATAATAATTTAACAACAGAAAATATTGTAATTTTAGGGCTTTGAACTATAGGCCAGTAAATGTATTCCTAACAACACAAATATATTTGCTTGCAAATGTTATCTAATAATATTATGTAATGGATTAGAGTACACAGTTTTTGTTTGTTTCTCTACTCTGTTGAGACCAATAAGTTATAATCCACTGAAAACGAATAGCATGTTAAAATTGGAGATGGAATGCCATGTGAGGGAAAGGGGCTAAAGGACTTTTTCAGAAAAACAATTCCATGCACATCATGAACTCACATAGCTTTCCAATTTCATAGATCAAATAGAATTAATTTAGAACATTGGATATTGCAAAGGAGGGAAGGCAGAACAGCCTGGATAAAGAAGGATCAGAAGTAATGGGTGGTTTGTAAGGGTGAATTCTTTTTGCTGGAATGGAAAGACGACTGGGCCCAGAAAGAAATCATGGAAAAAATTCCTTCGAGGTTTGCCATAACTTGTTTGCATGCGTGACTGCCAGTCATTCCAGTCATTTTTATGTATTTTCTAATTCAGAGGTGAAATTTATTTTCCCTATTTTGGGGTTTGTGAATTGTCTTGATCAGTAGAATGTGGTAGAAGTGAGTTTATGCAAGTAATTCTGGGTTTAGCTCTTAAAAATCTCGAAGTTTACACTTTGCTATCTTGCACCCTTATTGATGTATTGCAAATAAGTCCACGTTTTTTTTTTTACTGGAAAGAGAAACGTTAGAAGGATCTTGAGGCTAGGGCATTACAGAGTCAAAGCGAGACCAAGTGGAGTACAAAGGCACCCTGTCTTCCTTTGGTACCAAGGCTCCAGACTAGTGAAAGGCTTCCTTAGATCTTCTAGCTGAGTCCCTCCAACTTCCTTGAGTTCACATAGTTCTATGTACTAAAGCTTTGCCTAATCAACACATCAATGGTGAGAAACAATACATTAATATTTTATTGCTTTATGTCACTAATATTTAGAAAGATTTGTTGTGAACCATTGCAGATGTTTTATACTGAATTGAAGGCATATGGATATACTCTTTCTGTCATAGAGAATATTTAAGGATGTGTAGAAGACTGGAATAATGAAGAATACCTGGAAATGATATTATCTTCTATAAAAGAAATTCAAATAGCACAACAATACTTGTCCTCCCTTACTGTGCCGCAGGGGAGGTAAATTATATCTTGAGTGAGCTGGAAGGGAGAAACAATGTTTGCAGTCCAATTTTTCATTTTCTTTTCTCTTGGGAATGAACCCAAGAAGGAACATGTTCCCCTCTGTTCACTGACCTCTAATGTGTAGAGTAGATAAGCTTCACCTGGTGTGACCTGTGCCATTCTTATATTGCTACAGCTGAGTGTGTATATCTGCCAAAAGCCATGATTTGATGTCAAGAAGAAAAGTTTATTGGATATAAAAATCATATTCTGCAGTTAGCCTCATCAGGGAATATTTGGTTTTCATACATCAACTCTCTTGTTCAACTCCCCAGGTGGTCAGTTTCTCTTGTTCAGTTTCTCAGTAGTAGAGAGCCGCGCTGCTTATGGATCACCCCTTAAAGACCAATCCTGCTAATTCAAGATCTGAAAATGGCGTCTTAAAGGTAGTTTTTAAAAGTATTTTTTTAACTTGCTGATTGTATTGGGTAATACTATGTACTCCCAAGTCCTAATATACTTTTGATGGGGCTGGGGCTGGCACAGGGATTGGCAATGTGAGTGCTGTACCCACCGAGGGGTGGAGCCCACATACAGTGTAAATGAGGCGCTTCCTCCCTTGCGCTTCCACCCTTTGGCTTCCACCCTTCCGCCTACTCTCTCTCACCAGCGTGCTTTGCGGCAGCAGCCGCCATGAATGGTAACCCCTCCATGCCATGCTGACTTGCAGCCAACTAAGTAGGACTGAAACTCCTGAGAAACTGTAAGAATAAACCTTTCCTTCCCTAATTTTGGGCGTCATGTATTTTGTCTCGGCAACGAGCGAAAAGTAACTAAGACACTGATTCCTTATTACTTATTGCAAAAAGAATTTTGTTTTATAAAACATTGTTCATTTATTTGAAAAGCTTCTGCCTGTGTAAAGGAACTTGATACCTTAGCTTTGAAATGTATTTGAAGTCACACTTACTGAATTTCCAAATTTTTCTAAAAAGAGCAAACTATGACAGTCCATATATTACTAAGAAGCAAATAATTTTGCAAAGAGGAAAGGCTTCATGATAAAATTGAACAAAGATAAATAGTATTGGGACGTCTAAAATTCTTATTGGCTTACTTTTTTTTAGCCTTTTTCATTTCTTATTTTGCACAACTAATGAGTACAGAACTAACTCTCCAGGTGATTGCAAACACGAAATGAAAAATGAACAAATGCCAGAAACTACTTTAAAAACAATTATGAACATTAAAATACAGGATATTATTTACTATAAACTCATGAATATGTATTATTGCATTTTTGGGTTAGGATAGCTGTCTTTGAGCATTCCCTAGACTATGCAAAATTGAAATTTTTTTCTATTTCCAGTCCAAGTAAACAACTACTACATAGTTCCATCTGGGGTAAAAATGAAAGTTGAGTCATGATCATCATTATCAGGTACAATAGACCTTTCTGTAGTTATTTTGTTGTCAGTTTACATCCTGTTCTCTTAGACCGTATGGTTGCATGGTTTATCCCTGTTGCCTGATTAAAGTTAAAAATATAACATGCTTAATAGGCTAAAAATCACCTCACTCACAAAGGTGCATATTACAAGAGCAGTACAACCTTACCACTTTTATGGATGACTGTTTTTTACTAGTCCAAACATACCATAGATACATTTTCTAAGCTCATCAGTGTTTCTAACTTGTGACGGTACAAGGAACATCTGTCATTTTTCTTCTTAAACATCCATCAAGCAAAATTATTAAATCAACATGCATCACTTTATATAACAGAACTAAAATTGTTGTTATAGAACATAATTCTGAGATCGATTTTTCCCTGCTTTAAAAATAAACAACTTGGCTTCACATTCATGGTTATGTAACAGCAGGAGATCATTGTCTTGTGACAAAACTCTTTTATTGACATTATCTCTAAATATTCCCTTGATGGGATATATAAAATTTAATATACATTCAATTTAGAATAATTCCATTCATTCCATACTGACATACATCTATTGTGCTATTAGTTTTATAGGCACCATTGGAATCCAATGTAATATCTATTTCTGTGATGTCGTTCACTTCCTGATTCAGACAGTCAGCATATATATAACACTGATGAAAATTCTGAGATACACTGACTTTGACACCAAGTATTTGGAGAATGAATCCAATAGTACGATCTTGAACAAAGTGCTTACTGCCTCTCTAGTTTGCTTATCAGAGAAATAGAGAAAGTAACAATAAAGCATAATTCATATAATATTGCCTGGTGTGAAGGAGTTGATACATTTAAGATATTTAGAACATTAGAAAACTTATCTGGCATGTAGCTAGAACAATATAAAGAATATTCTGTTCATAGCCCTTCTCTTTTATTTACTGTTTTTCTTCATTTTGAGTTATGTAGTCAAGAACAACATATTTAAATTCTCTGAAACATGTGCTAATAAAAATCTACTACCTTACAGCTGTTTTGTGTATTAAATAAGGAAACGTCTGTAAATTATACTTTAAAATGATGTAGAAAAGCATTTCTTATATAATGATCCTCAATAGTTTTGAAGTTGATTTTCAAAAATTTGGGGGATTATGATGCTATGGGAAATCATACTTTGCAAAACTGTTTTAAGAAGTTGTTTTGAATTAACTACATATTACCCTGTGCATGTATTTTTCCTCCTCCAAGTTCATTCTTTTCCTGACTGCTGTGTGTGTGAGAAAGCAGGCATCTATAGAGTACATCAATCTGGACCATTACCCTCAAGCTTCTTGCTGAGTTCAGCATAGAGGATTGACATCTGTTGCACAGTGAAAGTCAAGGGTCAACTGAGGGTTTAGCTCAGAGGTAGAGTGTTTGCCTAGCATGTACATGGCCCTGGCTTCTAACCCAAGCACCATTTAGAAAACTCAAAGGTGAAGGAACTCATCCCATGTATTGTCTTGCTGCTGTCTGTCTCTGTCAGGCCACAGGGCCTATGTGTGTATTTGTGTACTGAAGGGCATAGCCCTCTACAAACAGTTCTTATTGTTCTGGTTTTGAAACCTGCTTCTCCTCCTGTCCCAAACTGACCCACTTCTGCTCCTTCTTTCATAGATGAAAACCTGTGAAATCTGGGGAACACCTGCAGACCATGCTGGGAATACAACGTTCTGAGAGAAGGAATTAAAGGTCAGAAGAGCCTGGACTCTGTTCTAATCCCTTCTAGGTCTTCGGGGTCTGACACTGCTTTATCCAAGTATGGTGCACAGCCCTAGAAAGACGTGTAGGCTGCTTTCCAGAGTCCCTTAGCTAAGGTACAAACAGGATGCATACAGATGAAACTCCATCTGCTCAAGGCAGTTTTCTTGATCCTGTGGAAATTAGCTCCTCAGGAGTCTGAGGTTTCTATTTTTCCTTGTTGCACAGATGTAAGCAACAATATACTTCATGTATTTTGGGTGCATAGGTGCATTGTCTCACTAGATTGAGACAATTTGGAACCAGTGCACAGTTAAGCTGCTTCCTAAGACTGATAGGTAGTGATGACTTCCAACTCTCGCCAATCCAGTGAACTTCACTATTTCTGTTAGTTTCTCTGATTCATTCTAGTAAATACCACTTCCTTAAACTACCTTGAATGACCCGATTTTGCTATACTGTCTGTTTTCCATCTACAACCTCACTGACATTTATACCCAACTTTGTGTAAATAGTCATCTAAAGTAGGTGAAATGTTAAATATTTCAGAGAGATAAATTTTATAGTGGTTAACATTCTTCAGGGTGTTCTAGATGGTAGTTGAAATGCTTGTTTTATGTGCAACTATTTTGAAGATGTGAAAGTAGTTGTCACCCTTATTAATAAAAACTTTTAAAAACTGCTGCAAAGTAGAGTGCCTTTTGGAAACATAAGGTCAGATTAGCATTCATTTGGATTTCACAAGGTAACTGAACATAGATTTGAATTGTAAAGTAGCTGTAATTATCTTTTTAACAGTCACAGTAACTCTTTTTGGCAACTTGAACTGTAATTATAGACATTGTGTTCAGTACAAACTTCAATGGTTTTGACAGGTTAGGAGATAAAACGATATACAAGGACTTCCTGTTGTTAGTCTCACTTTGTGTTTCTTCACATCTCTTTACATCTGAAACTATGACTCAACTGGGATTTACACTTCATTATACATGACATATTGTTCTCTTTAGAGGAATAAAGAAATGATGCCTCCACGGAATAAGGTTGATTTTTAGTGCTAGGATGTAATGTATTGTTCGCCTGATGATACTAATCTCTCTAAATGATAGAATGTGCCAAGACATTGTGAGTTTAGATGAGACAAATAAATAATACAAAATAATCATCGTAAAAATGAAATAATTTGTAATAATAAGATAACAAACACACCAAAAGTTACAGACATTCAAATGTATGTTTCTGTTTGGAATGACTTTTTGGGAGTTACAATATGTGGAAATTGTTACTAGAGTAATTCTTTGCCACACAAGCAATTTTACCTCAATCAGAACATACTTGAGAAAATTATAAACCAAGGGAATATTTTTCATTGTTTCTGGTTTTCAAATCCCCAATTTGTCTTGCACATTATTTTCTAGTTAATTTCTTACCTCCTAGTTTATCTCTACCAATTTGATTAATAAATTCTAGTATGGACATGAATATCACGTAAAGACCTTGCTTCTTTTTTTCTGTGGAATAAAACAAGATTAATAAAGCAAAAATACCTTCATAAACTTCTTTTCTATTTTGACCAGAGGTGAAAATGTTCTTGTTGAAATTACCTGAGTTTTTGGGCAATGATATGGATATACCAAGGAAATACAGGGAGATATGTTTTGGAAAATTGAATAAAATAATGAGAAAATTGATTTAACATTTTCAAGGTGAAACTTTAGTGGAAGTTGCAGAAGTGTCTATGACTTTCCAGGTGATTACTATATTTAAAATTGGTTCATTTTCTCAATTATATATAATGTAATGACATGAAATGTATGCTTATCATCTCATCTACTTTCACACATGGGGAACCTGAAATTTAAAATCGATTAAACAACCCTTGACATTGCCCAGGTTCTATATTGCCTACTGAGTTAGAATTCAGTCAGTGGGCATTTGTGGGAGAGGAGGGTTCAGTTCAGTCGATTCATGAGTTCTCTAAACTAGATATGAAAACTCTACCCTGAATGATTGTCTTCCACTCTTGTCCCCCTCTTTCTTTCAAGTTTGTATATAACTATGAATAAGGGTCATTAACTAGTGTGTTCCTAAATGTTTTATTTTGAAGGAATTATATGGTCATTGTTCATTTGATTCATATTTCGAGTTACTATTTTATTGTTATCTCAATAAAGTAAAAAAGAATTTATATACTTTATAATGTATAGTTCAGTGGTGGCTTTTTAAAATAATGAAGAAAATTAAAACTTTTCAGCTAAATTATTTATTAAACCTTCAAATCTATCTTTCCCATTTGTAGCCTAGGTGACAAGAAGAAAACAGTAATGCTCATTTTAGTTTTCATTTGAATCCATTAGGTTTTACTATGTCTTTATCACCATAGGCATGTGTGCGTAACTTTTTTCTTAATAAAGATACATTTATTAATACTAATACATTAATCAGGAAATGGATAAAAATTGATCTTTGAAAAGAGACTAATTTTTAGTAAAAAAGAATAAAGCAAAGTTTATTTAGAAAAATAGTGAACAACTAGAAACAAAGAAAGTTTATCTTTTCGAGAGTAGATATGAAATTTAAAAAGCATTTGAAAAGAAAAAGACACTGATAGCTACATTGGTGATGATGAGGGGTCACATGTTCATTAAGAGAACATAATTTGGAGTAGAGAAAAGAGGTAAACGTGGCATGTTTTCTAGCCTTTCACTGATCTTGTCCTACATTATTATTTTTTAAACTAATGAAGATTATAAGTTTCTTTGATGTGAGTAAACTGCCATCCTCAGATTGCACATAGCTTGGCTCCTCAGGAAGCCCAAGACAATGCCAACTTCACTGCTATGTTTTGAGAGATTTGGTCAAGCCTTTCTCTGCATGCGATTTTATTTTTTATTCTTTGTGCATGTGTGTGTGTGTGTGTGTGTATGTGTGTGTGTATGTGTATGTTGGGGATCAAACTCATGACCTCGCACTTGCCAGGCAGGCACTTATACCACTGAGCTAAATCCCTGACTCTGCATACAGTTTTCAAAGGAAGTCAACATTTATCACACTCTTACTAGTGCTTCAGGTGTATGTCATAACGTAGTGAGGTGGACTTTAAATATGTTCACTGGCCAAAGTAACTTGATTCATTATGTTGATTGATATGATAATATTTCTCTTAGGGGGAAGAAGTCATAAAAGATTTAAGAATTGTAATAATCCATATGACCATATGAGGCTAAAAGTCAAGGACAAACACAATTAGTTAAGTTTGTGAATAGCTTAGCTTTGGGCCACAGCAGACCTTATAGACCTTAGAAATTACAAAAATATATGAATTATTATCAACCACTTAAATATTGGTGGACTCATTAGAAATCTTGCTATTTG
>RJWM01039150.1:0-16296 GCA_004363535.1 Dasyprocta punctata | reverse complement strand
AAAAGTTTGCATACTAAATGATTCATTTTTTGATTGTTTTTGTTTGTTTGAGACAGTCTTGCCTTGTAGTGTAGGCTGGGCCTTGAGCTCACTATGTCGCCTAGGGTGACTTTGAACTCAAGGCGATCCTCTTGCCTCAGTCTCCCCATCCACATTCTTTAAACTACCCTGTCTCCTATTCATAGCCCTGTCTTTCTTACTCTTCTTGATTTCAACTTCTCTGGACTCTAAACACCTAGAGGGAACCCTAAAAGCAGAAAGCACTGAATGAGAGGAGGAGTGATGCCTTCCCAAGGGGCAGGCCAGCGCTCAGGGCTTGGGGCCCCAGTCTTATGCCCCACCCTCTTCACCACGGTCACCTGCCCCCAGCATGCACCCCCTTCTACTCTCCTTTCTCCTGGCACCTTTCACTTCTTGCCCTCTCCCTGCCCCACTCCTTTTGTGCTACCCACCATCCCTGGTCTTCCTTTCACCTTTGCCGTCAGTCCTTCTCTTCTCCTTTCTGCTCATGAAGGACTGTTGCTCCCCAACCTGCTTCTCAGCCATAAGCCCCAGGCCCTCATTCCAGGCACGCATCACACGCTTACTGAGCACCTCGCCCTGGGCTAGATGCTGGGGATCCAGAGATAAACGAAGTGTTCCTTTGCCTTTGAGACTGAGTTCCAGAGGAGAAGAAATGATAACAGACTGCATGTGAGGACACAGGGCTTCTGGGAAGAAACTCCAGCAGCATCGGGGAGCTTCTCTTTTGAAGGGTGAACAGAAGCTCTCTGGCAGTCTAGACTGTAGGGATCAGTATAGCAAAGGCGCCAATGAAAGAGCACAGTGTAGGTAGGCATTGGCCATTAGAGGAAAGGGTAGAAAGTGAGGAAGGATAGATAGATAAGGCAGAGATGGGAAGGGAAAGGCATAAGGGTTTGAACTTGACAGCAAGGTTATAAAAAGACAAACATCTGGGGATTTAGCTCAGTGGTTCAAGCGCTTGCTTGGTAAGCACAAGGTTGTGAGTTCAATCCCCAGTACAAAATAATAATTTTTTAAAATAAAAATAAAAAGACAAATAAATAAAATGGGGCCAGATGAGGAGGCACATGCCTGTAATCCCAGTACTAGGGAGGCTGAGGAAGGAGGATCACTGTGAATTTGAGGCCAACCTGGGCTACATAGCAAGAGTCTGTTTCAAAAAACAAAATGACAGTGACTTTGTGGGGAGAATTATGAGATTAGACTTTTTTTTTTTTTTTTTTTTTGGTACAGGGGATTGAACCCAGGCTCCACACATTCTCGGCAAGTATTCGACCACTGAGCTACATCTTCAGTCATTCATTCGTTTGTTTGTTTGTTTGTTGAGACAAGGTCCCGCTTTGTAATGCAGGCTGGCCTTGAACTCACAGCGATCCTCCTGCCTCAGCCTCCCTACTGCTGGGATTACAGGCGCGTGCCAACATGCCCAGCTATTTACTTGTTTTGAAGATAGGTTGACTAATTGCCCAGACTAGGTTTGAACTTTTGATCGTCTTGCCTCAGCCTTCCAGAGTGCAGGGGTTACAGGTGTGCAGCACTTTGCTCTGCTAGAGATTGGACTTTTGAAAATACCACTCAGCCCTCCTTTTAAAGCAAGAGGAGGAACAGTAAGCCCAGTCACGTCATGGTGGTTTACACTAACGTGGCAGTACTACAGCTGGGGAAAATCAGGTACAAGGGAAAGGAGTTCAAAATATGAGTGTTGGGGAAAGGGGTGCAAAACAGGAGTCGAGCTGACTTGAGCACAGGGATGCCTTCACCGAGCTAAGGAGGCCAGAAGGCGGTTTGCACATGTGAATCACGTGAACGGTCCCATCTAGGCCAAAGCGGGACACCTGGGAGCAGAGCTCCAGAGAAGCTCGGGCTGGATGCACGGAGGCCGTAGGGAGGGAGGAGGCGGACCTGGTCCAATCCGCGACTCCTTGCTCTCCCGCCAGGTGGCACTGCAGCCCCGCACTTCTGGAGCCAGTTTTCTGAACCGCGCGCTCCCTGAGCTGGATTTATCGCTGTTCTCCCCAGAAGCGCTAGCTCCAGGTCGCTTCCTCCCGCTGGGATTTAGTTGGGCATCCAACAGGAGCCGGAGCAGGTTGTGGAGAGCTTATAGTCCACGCGGCCAGCACATGCACAACAGCTCAAGGGCCTGAGGGCTGCTGGCGTGAGCACCTACCCTAGCGGCCTGTGGGCTACTGGCGTGAGCACCTTTCCCCTGGGCTACCTCCAGGAACCAAGAAGTGCCACAAAGGCAATGTCCAGGGCAGAGATGTATGGAAAAGACAGAATCCCAGAACATGATAACCGGGCCCTCCCCAGGAATGTAGTTTCCTGGCCCCCAGGGCCAACCTTGAGTTGGAAGCATGTTGTTAGACCTTTTATTTTTTCCAGTATTGGGTGTGGAACTCAAGGCCTTCGCACCGAGATGTAGCTCCAATTCTGTATTTTTTACTTTGAGGCAAGACCTCGCTATGTCGCTCAGTTGCCCAGGCTGGGCTCCAACTTGGGATCCTCCTGCCTCAGCCTCCCAGTGTGCTGGGATTACAGGTGTGCGCCACCACTCCCGGCTGTTGCGGACCCTTTAAGGCTCCATCTCCCTGCCCTTCCCCGCCCGGGACAGGCCGGGACACCCGGGACCTGACATTTGGCTGCGCCTAACGAGGGTGCTAAAAATAGCCCGCCCGGGTTACTTCGGGGCATTGTTCCTCACTCACCCTCGGCGCGCGCTCTGTGTCACGCCTTTGGCGGTTCCCCTTTTCCTGGCAGCTACACCTGGCCCGTCCCCTCCTCCCGTCCCCACCACCGGAGCCGCGGCGTTAGATTCTGAAGAAATTTATGCGGCTCGGAATCTTGGCCGGTGGGCGGAGTCTTAGCACGTGGGTGGGCGGTACCTTTTGTTCCGGGGACCCAGCTCTCTAAACTCCGGCTTGAAGCTGGCGGGAACCCGAGGGGTGTGTGTCGCAGAGCACGGTGAGGGGGCGTGGCTTCACCTGCCAGCCCCACAAACTTGAGCCCAACTAAACCCCAGGCTCAGGGAGAGGGCGTGGCCTCCTGGGGTGTGCGGGCTCCTGGCCAATGGGTGCTGTGAAGGGCGTGGCCCGTGACGGGGCGGGAGTGAGGGGGCTCCTCGCGTTTTTTCCCCCAGCCGGGTTTCGGCAGATCCCCGAGAGTTTCGCTGCTCTCCGGCTCCGTGGCTTGTGGCTGGGAGGGTCGCACCACGCTCGCCCTCCGCACGTCGCTCCGGGACGCCCGTAGTGGCCACGGCCCTGCCAGCCAGACCTAGACCACGGACCCCCACCAGTCGCCTGTCATCATTGCCGCTCCTGCGTCTCCGGCTCTTCTAAAACAAGATGCCGACGGGATTCCAACAGATCGGCTCCGAAGTAGGACTCAACATGTGGGGGCGGGCGGAGGCACAGGTCCCGCTTTTCCTGGGCTAGGGTCGCGCTTGAGGTCAACCAGGGGGCGGTCCCTGCGCAGGCGCAAGGTGTGCAAGTGGGGGGTCAGCTATTTATACCCGCTTGGGCTAACCCGTGACCGTGATTCCAGTCCAGTCAAGAGGCGAAGTGGGTCTAGGGGATCTTTCTGAGGCCGAGGGCTCAGCTGGATTCTATAGAATACAAAGTTCGTCCTTTCCTATGCGCTGGATTCGGGAACGCCCTATCTCGAGCCCACTGGGAGAGATCAGACGGGCCTGGCCCTCCAGAAGCTGTCGTCTGACCCAGCTCGCCCCAGTGTTTCGAGGACCGAGGCGCTCCATGGGCCCCACCCCCACTCCTGGAGGTCCTCCAGGACGCTGAACTTTTTTGGCTCCACGGTGGGTGGAGGGGCCGAGGGGAGTGTCCGCCCCCCCACCCCCAGCTCAGGTTTCTGCTGGGAGACAGTCTGTGCCGCCAGGGAGCAGCTACCAGTGACACCACCCCTCACACCACCATCCTTCCCTGTGCCCCTGGCATGACTCTCCCTGGCACAACCTGATGCACCGACCCCCGCCCTCTGTCAGAGCGTAGAAGGGGAGGACAGGCCTGCGTGGACACAGAAGGAAGGCCTCTCTCAGAGAAATGACCCGCGTGTCCTTTTTAGAATTGCCTTTCTTGGGCCTGTTGGGAGCCTCCTGGAGCAGACTGAGAGAGCCCCCAGAGAGGAGGAGAAACAGTGGCGGTGATGATAACATACTTGTCAGTTTATGAAAACAGCACTGTCTGGGATACAGTTAATATTTGCTTTGATTTTCACAACACTTTCGCTAACAATCAGACAAGGCAGAGCTCACCCCCCATCTCACAGAACAGGAGACTTAGGCTCAGAATCCGGATGCGACTTGCCCAAGGTCACACAAATCTAAGGCTGTCCCAAGGTCACAGAGGAATTCTGAGACGTAGATCCTCCAACATTACTCTCTTTGGGACTCAAACATCCGGTTTCTCCTCTGTGCCCCGGTTCCCATTAGATTCTGCCTGGTCCTGTTTACACTGAGATCTCTGTGCAATTCCTAATATGGCCCAGTTTCTCTAACCCAGCGCGTTGGATGGAACCCAGGATCTTCAGGCTCCCACTGGGCAGAAGCTCCTGGAAGAAGGGAAGAAAGCATGATTCATGTGACCTGCATCTCTCTGCTTCTGCCTGTGCAGGATGGGGAACCCCCTCAGCAGCGAATGACTGGGACCCTGGTCCTTGCTGTGTTCTCGGCTGTGCTCGGCTCTCTGCAGTTTGGCTATAACATTGGGGTCATCAATGCCCCCCAGAAGGTGAGGGGCCTGCAACTGGCAGGGCAGGGATACCCCAGCAAGGAGGACAGAGGACCCCTTGGGATGGTGGGAAAGGAAGTGTCTGCAGGAAGTCATTCCTCTGCTGTCCCCCCAGGTCATTGAACAGAGCTACAATGAGACCTGGTTGGGGAGGCAGGGGCCTGAGGGACCCGGCTCCATCCCGCCAGGCACGCTCACCACCCTCTGGGCGCTGTCCGTGGCCATCTTCTCTGTAGGCGGCATGATCTCCTCCTTCCTTATTGGCATCCTGTCTCAGTGGCTAGGAAGGTATGGGGCTGGAGGGCAGGGGTGAGGGAGCAGGAGCCGAAGCATAGGTGCTGTTTCACAGCCTTACTCTGTCTAACCACCAGGAAAAGGGCTATGCTGGCCAACAACGTCCTGGCAGTGTTGGGCGGCATCCTCATGGGCCTGGCCAAAGTCACCGCCTCCTATGAGATCCTCATTCTTGGACGGTTCCTCATTGGCGCCTACTCAGGTACTCTTGGACACCACGGCTCTGCTCTGCACCCCACTGTCCACCGTGCCTGGGCTTCGGGATGGGACTGGGCAGCTGATCCCAGCCCTTCTTTTCACTCTTACCCAGGACTAACATCTGGGCTGGTGCCCATGTACGTGGGAGAGATTGCCCCCACTCACCTTCGGGGAGCCTTGGGGACACTCAACCAACTAGCCATCGTCATTGGCATTCTGATAGCCCAGGTGACTAGTCCTGGCCTTGTCGGGGGCTAGACGGGGCTGAGGTGGACCTTCATGGTGCCAAGGCCTGAGTTAACTGTCCTCCTCCCCAACTTCCTCTCACAGGTGCTGGGCTTGGAGACCATGCTGGGCACTGCCACCCTGTGGCCACTGCTCTTGGGAATCACAGTGCTGCCTGCCCTCCTGCAGCTGGTCCTGCTACCCTTCTGCCCCGAGAGCCCCCGCTACCTCTACATCATCCGGAACCTGGAGGGGCCTGCCCGAAAGAGTGAGCTTTGCTCCTGCCTCTAGCCCAGGCCCAAGCCTCCACCCCATCTTGCTAGCTGTTGGCCTCCTCTCAGGGCCCCTCAGGCCTGATCCTCCCCACCCCCAGGTCTGAAGCGCCTGACGGGCTGGGCTGATGTGTCTGATGTGTTGGCTGAGCTGAAGGACGAGAAGCGGAAGCTGGAGCGTGAGCGGCCACTGTCCCTGCTCCAGCTCCTGGGCAGCCACACCCACCGGCAGCCCCTGGTCATTGCAGTTGTGCTGCAGTTGAGCCAGCAGCTCTCAGGCATCAATGCCGTACGTATGGCGCAGACTTCAGGCTGGACGGGGGGCAGGCAGCAGCCCAGGGGAGGGGAGAAAGGAGCAGGCCTCCTTCATTAACACTCAGGATCGGTGCAGCTCGGTGTGGTGGGAGTGGAGGTCAGGACGTCCTTGCCATCACCTTTCCTTCTCCCTCACCTCTAGGTCTTCTATTATTCAACCAGCATCTTTGAGTCAGCAGGGGTGCAGCAGCCAGCCTATGCCACCATAGGAGCTGGTGTGGTCAACACTGTCTTCACCTTGGTCTCGGTAACTGCTCACCTCTGGAGTAGCCTGTGCAACTGGCGTCCCATCCCTGGGTGTCCTGCAAGTCCTATTCTTGATCATCTCCTCCCACTTCATTCATCCTGAAGTACCCCTGCCAAGCCCTCACTCTCCCCACAGGTGTTCCTGGTGGAAAGGGCTGGGCGCCGGACACTGCACCTCCTGGGCCTGGCAGGCATGTGTGCCTGTGCCATCTTGATGACTGTGGCTCTGCTTCTGCTGGTGAGGCCTGGGGTTGGGTAGACCAGCAGTCCCACCCATGGAACTAGCCCCCAGAGGCTCCCTAGTCAGGCAGGGCCGTACCTTAGCATACACGCCTTCAATCCTGGGGCTGGGAACACGGGCGCTTGGCTCCAGAGTCAGAAGGAACTATGATCTGTGACCATGAGGGACCTAGGCAGCATTGAGGCTGGCTTTCAGAGACTGCTGAGGTGCAAGTCTGGTGTCCAGGAGAGAAAGGCCCTGTCAAGCCTCAGGGGTAATAATTCCTATGGACCCAGTCTTAGAACTAATAGGGAATCAACCGTCATGGAACTGAGAGATCAGACTGTTACCTCTGCCTTGGATCTGTTGAGGATAATCAGCAGAACGTCAGTACTCAGAAATGCTTTGGGGCCTGTTCTCGCCCAAGGTAGCAGGTCTCCCCCAAGCTGCTGGGGTGAGATTTTAGTTCTCTGGGTGCCTGAAAGATCGGAAAGGCCTGAACGGGATTCCCCCGCCTCCTTGCTTGGTACCTAGGAGCGAGTTCCTGCCATGAACTATGTCTCCATCGTGGCCATCTTTGGCTTTGTGGCTTTCTTTGAAATTGGCCCTGGCCCCATCCCCTGGTTCATCGTGGCGGAGCTCTTCAGCCAGGGACCTCGGCCAGCAGCCATGGCTGTGGCTGGTTTCTCCAACTGGACGTGTAACTTCATCATTGGCATGGGTTTCCAGTATGTCGCGGTAGGTCCCCTACCCCCATCTCACAGTAGAATGCCAGAGCAGGGCCTACTTGTTTTCCAGTCAGGAACCCCCCCACCCCAGACAGCTGGTCTTTGGATCACTTTGGAATCAAAAGAAAGAAGGGAGGAGAAATAGATTGGATGGATGGCAATAGAGGTATCTTTGAAAGAAACCAGTGGTATAACTTAGACCAGGAATAAAATTATGCACTTCTTTTGAATACTACAAGTAGCTGGGAATCTATTGAGTGCAGTAACTCAGATGGTGAAGAGGGAAGAGACTGGAGCAGCTGTAGAGCTACAGCTCAAAAAAAATCCTTTTTTCAGTGTAAATCCTTTTTTCTGGTCATTTCAAGGGAGCCACCTGCTTTCTACAGCAGTCCCATCCCCCGTTGAGGGTCTTTAGTTCTGACACCAGCCCTTCCCTCCCCACCCTACTCTGTCAACACTTCTTTCTCCACCTGTCTCAGGATGCTATGGGTCCCTACGTCTTCCTTCTATTTGCGGTTCTCCTGCTGGGCTTCTTCATCTTCACCTTCTTAAAAGTGCCTGAAACTCGAGGCCGGACGTTTGACCAGATCTCAGCCGCCTTCCGCCGGACACCCTCTCTTTTAGAGCAGGAGGTGAAACCCAGCACGGAACTCGAGTACTTAGGGCCAGATGAGAACGACTGAGGGGCAGGGCCAGGGTGAGAGCCAGCGTTCTCCACCCGAGACCCCCTCCTCTTCTCTGCAGCACTTTAACCCTTTCTTCCCCAGTACTTCCAGAATGGAGGAAACCCCTACAGCCTGGGAGAATTGGGAAACTGAAGGGAAGGGTGGTCTGAGCACCTCCTCATTCCCCTTGTGTGATTCTCTTGGATTATTTATGTGTTGTGGTTAGGCTGCGGCCACTGGGGTGGGCCATTTCCCTCTCCCTTTTCTCCTACCCCCACCTAGACTCAGCTCCAGAATAGTCTTATCCCCTCTAGAGAAGGGGGACTGCAGGAGTAGAGGTTCTAGACTTGCTTCTTTAGTGGGACTCATAGAGGCAGAGAGCAGGACATGAGAAGTCAAGTTGCCTACCACCTTGGACTCTTCCCGCGATTTGGCATTTTCACCAAATTCTTGCCACATAGCTTCTGGGTGAAGGGGGTTCTGTCTTGACCCCTCCAGGGCAAAGGACGCACCCTCCCAAAGTCTAGCCTCTCCTCCCTCCCTGCCAACTCGGCTTTCTGGGGAGAGAGGGAACACAATGGTGTGTACTTACATGTGGCAAAAAGGGACAGCAGGCGCCTGCCTCTAGACTTAGGGCCTTATCTCAGTTGCTCCTGCCAAGTGGGGGCCCCCGCTCTTTCCTCTACTCCCATGCTGGAAGGGTACCACAGGCTTTTGACCAACTAAGGGCAAGAGGGGAATTGAAAGGCTGCCTGTAAACACTGGCTGGGAAGAGCCTTTGGATATTTTTGTATATGTTTGCAGGGTAGGGAGCAGAAACCAAAGGGCTGCTGTTTTAAATGTGTATATATAGATTCATCTATAAAGTCACTGTATGAAGACAAGTGTC
Organism: Dasyprocta punctata; assembly: GCA_004363535.1. Lineage (NCBI taxonomy): Eukaryota > Metazoa > Chordata > Mammalia > Rodentia > Dasyproctidae > Dasyprocta > Dasyprocta punctata. The sequence continues at coordinate 7,481 of RJWM01039150.1, read as the reverse complement.
CTGTCGTGAAGGCACTGGAGGCTGGGCTGAGTCGGGGACCACCACCTCGCCTGCCCTTCTTTCTCTGCTTGAGGCCTCAGAATTCTCGAGAGCCTGAGCACCGTCCCTCATGCCCCAGTTTGTTGCTATTCATTGACAATAGTAAATGTTCAATAAATCAGCCGCCAGCGCCAGGCACTGCAGCGGAGCGCCATCCCCACTGAACAGGCAGGGCCAGTGAATCTCTGTGGTAAAGGTTCATGTCAAAGCTGTGCAGCTAGGGAAACTGAGGCGAGGAGTCAAGACCCGGCCCTGGCCACTGCTCACACTCCACCCCTACCCCACCTGCAGTGTGTGGTTCTGAACTCAGTCACCAGTATTCCCCAGTTCTCTAAAACATCAAAGAGGCAGAGACCAAGACAAGAAAGCCCGTTTTTGTTTTTACTGGAGGCTCAGGTGGCACATGACAGTTCACTAAATGGTTTCAGAGGTAGGGGTCAAGAGGAAACAAAAAATAAACTGGAGTGGGAAAAACAACCAGGAGGTAAGAGCTGGCTGGTTCCTTCTCAGCCTGACTTAGGGTGGGAGTTCACGCCTCTGAACAATTAGGACGGATCCTTTCCTTTAGCCCTTGGTAGGGGAGAGGGGAAAAAAAAAGCAAAAGGAAAAGGCTTTTGCTTTAGCCCTCCTGAGTCTCAAAGAAAAGGGGAAAAGCCAGTATTTTGATGTCATGAATTACGGAAAGGGGGCCAGGAGGGTGCTGGGTAGGTCAGTTGGAAAAACTGGCAGACACCTACGAGAGCAAAAGAAACAGACGAATCATGAATGATAGCTTATCACCACGACTCAGTCCCCCACCTTGGCCACCCGCCCTGCGAGGAGCAGCCACACACCAGATGGTAGCTCTGGGTGTCCTTTGAGTTGGAATCACTCCAGTATGGTGGTGGTCGGGTCCCCACTGTTGATGGGGGCTGAGGTCTAAAGAGAAGAGTGGTGGCCAGTTGAGACATTTGTACTCGAGCTTCCAATTCAGACCTCTCTTTCCCGTCCCCTTCCTGCTGAACCAATTTCTGCAGTTCATACCCATAATTAACTGGCACTGTGGCTCCAAGCAGAGCGGGGGGTGGGTTCTGCAGGGGGTGACTTGGCTTGACTGCTTCTAGGGTTTCATGGTGGGTGTGGTGTCTGCCGGGGAGGGGGGACCCAGAAGACTGCACAGAGGGGCAGGGCCAGTGGAGGGGAGGAACAAAGCAGCAGAGTAAGAAAGGAAGGGCAAAGAAAAGGATAAGAAAGGGGAAGTGAATCCAGCCTTTGCTTTCATCCCCTCCCCAAAGAATTTTAAAGACACCCCAAGACCCTCACCTCCGGGGCTGTGGGCTGCCGGGGGCCAGGGGGCTGCTGCCGTCGCCGCTGGAAGTAGGGGCGGTTTCGTGGGCGCTGGGGCTCAGGCCGGGAACCATCAGTGGGGCCTTGGCTGGCCTTGGTCTCACCATCCCCACCTTCTGTGGTAGGCTGTTGGGGTGGCCTGGGGCGGAAAGGCCTGCGGGACACAGGGACTGAGAAGGGACCTGGGAACCCAGGGGAGACGGCCTCCCCTCTCCAGGGCTTCCCCCACTTTGCCAGGCCCACTCGTCCTGCTTCCCTCTGGGCGCCTCTCACCATGGGCCCAGGGTCTCAGCACTTCCCTTGCGCTCGGGTTCAGTGAGGAGAAAGGCAGGGCTGTAGAAAGCAAGCCTTACCTTCGGTATCTCGGTCGGAATCTGGGTGGGGGCACCCGGTCATCTCCCTGCTGTTGGTCCCCCTCCAATGGGGCTGTCTCTTTGGGGTCTACCCCATCGGTGCCCTGGAAATGTACAAAGGCCTGGGTGGGCTGTGGGGCCCCAGCTGATCAGAGGCCCCAGTTCTTCCTGGCCCACTGGTTCTGCCCCCTTTGAGCTCTTCCCTTGCCAACTCCCACTTTTCAGAAGTTGGGGAGCTGGCTTCCAAGCAGCTTCCCCTCACCTCTATGGGCTGCTGCTGGTTGGGGGGCCGAGGGCCTCGCACAAACCGCCTTCGATAGAAGAAAGGTGGTGGGCGCCGGCGTCTGGGCCGCTGCCCGGAGTCCTCAGCTCGCTCTCCTTCGCTGCCCGGCTCTGTCCCACCAGACGGAGCCTCTGCCACCATGGGCGGTGGGGCAGCTGGGCGCGGCCGGGGGATGAAGCGGCGGAACCTACGTCGATTGGGGGCGTAGCGGCTACCCTTCACCGGCACCCCTCCGGGCCCAGTTACATTGGCAGCTTCTGCACCCTGGAGAGGGGGTGGGGAGTAGTAAGGACTCTCCCCAACAAATGTACGTCCCCAAACCTGCTGGAACCACTTGGGTCTCCCTTCTTCCAACCCAAATCCCTTCTCCAGCTTTCCTGATTCCTCTAACCATGCCTTCTTTCTCCACTCCCCAAAGGGAACAATGGAGTGAGTTTGTAACCATCGGGGTGGAGCAGTGTGTCCTTTTGAAGTAAGTGCTGCAGTCCCCCTCCCAGAGTTTAAAGACCGTGGGGGAGGTGGAGGAAGAAGGCTGGCGCCCTCTGTCCATCTTCCACCCCAGCCAGCTAACATGGGGGTGGGGGTTCATGTGCTTGGTGAACTCTACAGAGAAGAAATTCAGACACTACTGACTGGTGACAGGGACATTTTCTTGAGGACATCCAGTTGAGAGAATACAACCCTATCCTCACAGCCACAGGGAAATCTGACCCCAGGAGGGTCAAAGCCTGGGCTGACCTCCAGGCCACCCTCCCACAAGCCTGGCCAACTCTGGCCTCCACAGCAGGCCCCAAACCTTCTCTCCTTCCACGACATCAAACTCCACAGTCTCCCCATCGCCGACGCTGCGCAGAAACTTCCTGGGGTTGTTTCTTTTAATAGCTGTCTGGTTGGGGGAAAGGCCATGAGAACGGTGAGGGCGGCAAGACTGAAGTCTCTCTCACCCCTGCTTTGCCACCACCCAATTCCACTCTTTCCGGTATTTTACTTGGGGCCTGTGGCAGGAGGGTACGGCACAAAAATGGTCGAAGTTCAGTAGGGAAGGGGCCAGAGTGATAGCTCAGTGCTACAGCGCTTGCCTAATACACACAAGGCCCTAGGTCTGAACCCTAGCACCACCAAAAAAGAAAGAGTAGGGGAAATGTCATAAACCAGGGGGTTGGGAATCCACTGTGAAGTTACCACTGTCCCCAGGATACATACCCATCACTCCCTTACCCCTGAGGGACTTCAGAAAGGGAGGCAAGAAAGAGGAAACAAAAAAAAAAAAGAAAAGACAAGACCCCCCAAAAGCAGAGATGGTCATAAGTTGAAAAGTGGGTAAAACACACTGTGCTTCTTACCTCAATCCCACTGAGAGCTCTTCCCACCAGGGCAGTGGTTCTCAAACCAGCACATCAGAGACACCTGGGGGCTTGCTGAATCAGTGCCCGGCCCAAAGTCTGACTGATTCGGTAGCTTGGGGCAGGGCCTGAGAATTTGGATGTCAGGTGATGCTGCTGATGGTGCGGGGACCACACCTTGAGAACCACTGTACCCAACTTCTCTTGTTCTTTCCCTCAGAAAACTGTCTCATCCCTTCCTGTGGTGTTAACAGGTCCTAGTAGGTGGTGCGCATGCCATACCCAGAGGGCAACACACACACAATTCTGACAGAGCCTGTTGCTAATTTAACACAAGTGGGGCGAATGGTGGGTGATACCAGCTCCTGAGGCAGCTGTTTCTGCATGGGCAGGTTGTTGTGATGTAAAAGCCAGAGAAACATAGTGCGGAGGTAATGGCAAAGGCCTTCAAAGAGAGGGCCAGTTCCTCCCCTGAGGAAGCCATCCTAGCTCTTACCTGGTGTACAAAGACATCTTCCTTGGTGTCATTCCTGCAGAACAGGATGGATCGTTAAGAGGCTGTCTTTGGTAAGGCGCTCAGCTCCACTGAGGCCTCCCTGGCTGCCTAAGATTGGTGGGCCCATCCTTGCCAGCATTCATTACCTGGGGGCAAACAGGGCCCCCAGAAGCTGATATAAAGTACACTTGAGCCCTCAGTGAAAAACCTGGACTTTATGAGCAAAGGGCAGAGGCACAAAGCAAAGGCACCTTGAAGGAGGTGAGACGGCTCTTTACCTGCCACGTGTTCTACCTTCTCCCCCAGGGCACCTTAGAACCTGCTGGTGCTGGGCACAGCTGTCCCTGGCCAACACCTCCTCCTCTCCTAACCCTGTGGGACTGGAAAATTCCACGGTCTCCTTCCTTCTCTTCCTTAAGGAGGAAGAAAGCAGGGACAGGACAGGGGGCCAGACAACTTAGGGAAAGTTGGAAACAGCCACAAAACCTTACATTCATTCTCCGCTTGGAGATGAAGCCAGGGTCAGGCTCCCTCTTGACACAGAGGGACCAAGGATGAGAGAAGAAAGCACCCACTGCCTACAGCTACCTTGCCTATTACTCTAGTTTATCCAGAATCCCGATAGGACAGGGAAGAGAAGAGGCACTCCTTGCAGGAAGCCGCTTTCCCTAGAACAAATGTTCTAGCTTTAACGCACTTGGATCTGCACAAAGGTCATCCTGCTAAGAGGCAGCTGGGCTCCCAGGAGGGCTTGGCTGGGCAGGGTGCCCAGTCTGGGGAAGGTCCCACTGGGAGAGCCCGGGCTCTGCTCAGAATTCATCACTACAGCCTCTCCCAAGCTGGGAGGGGAAAGGCAGTCTCTGGCTGGGCTAGTTCTCCCCGCTCAATCCCATAGGCCAGCCTCAGTCTCACCAGGTGGGGGATTCAAATAAGCCACAGCTCTTTAAGGGAGATGAATCAAGGGTGCAGTGACTGCTGCCCTTAACAGGAAATCAGTGAGGATTCCAGCCCAGTGCCCTGAGGTACAGAGAACCCCATACAGTCTGCCCCAAAGTCAGAGCAAAACTAAAAATGATGAAGCTATTCTTTCCAGAAGGCAAGACAGATAAGCTGAAGGCGGGCAGGTCAGAGCCAGGTTTGTCAGGTTCCTAGACCATTAATCCTGTGCTGCCCTTGAAGATGTGGAGGCTGCTTCATCTTGCCACTAAGCACACATTTGCACAGTGATTAAAGACTTTCAACCAGCGTCAGCTGGGCCGTGCAACCACGTGCCCTGGCAGGGTAATCATGAGAGGAGGAAGCGGTCCAGTCCTACAGGTCAGATGGGAAGACACCCATCCTGCCCCCCACCCCCTGGGCCTTTGGATACCTGTTGATGAAGCCGTAACCATTCCGGACGTTGAACCATTTGACAGTGCCCAGGACTTGGATTGCTGCCAGGCAGAGATGCAGTGGGGACAGTGAGATAAGGGAAGAGATGCACCTGGCCCGAGTTTTGATACACTCCAAAATCTACCCTGTCACCTCATTAAGCTTACTTGCCAAGCCAATGAGGTTTTACTAGTAGCTTCGAAGTATTCTTGTCCCAGGTTCTATCGAACTGAATTACCCACACGGGGGAAGGGGGCCAGGCTTTTCAAAACTAAGGCACGTTCTTCAAATCCTGGCCCTTCACCGAAACTGAGAACTCACCTGATCCACGGAGCGCCACCCTCAGGTCATAACTCACAACTTTCCTAGTCCTCCCTGTGCATGGGCCCCAGTGCACCTGCTCCCCAAGCTGAGAGGTTTACCTACTACTCAGAGTCAGGGAGGCCAGGTCTGCCGCCTGGGGGCGTGGCCAAACGCCGAGGGTTAGTGCCGTACCCCAAGGCCTCAGCTGGACTTGCCGGCCCCGCCCTCCTGCCCGGGAAAGCACCCACCAGGGGAATCCGCTTGGCCCTGCAGCTCCCATCCGGGCCTGTGTGCCTTCCGCTCGCCGGACCCCCCCACCCGCCGGGCGCGCGCCCCGCCCTCACCCAGCACCGGCTTGTCCGCCTGACTCCGGGCTGGGGGCGCGGGGGTCCCTGAGGCTGCCGTCGCCGGGTTGCCAGGGGTGCGGGAGCCCGGCGCCGAGGGGGTCCCAGCAGCGGGGCCTGAGGCGGCTACGCCCCCGCCGCCGCCTGCTCCGCCGCCTGATTTCTGCGGTTCTCCCGCGGGCACCGGTACCACCACCGCTACCACCCCTGTCGCCGTCGCGGGCACTGTCGCCGCGGGGGCCGCTGTCGCCACCACCGCCGCCTCCGCCTCGCTCATCCCGCCGGGTCCAGTACCGGCCCCCGCCGCCACCTCCTCCTCCACCGCCGCCACCGCCCCGGCCCCTCCCCCTGGCTCGCGGGCCCGCCGCCCCGCTCGGTCCTCGCGCCCCGAGCCTCGCTGGCACGCCGGCAGCGGGTCCCGGGCCTAGGCCAATCGCAGTAAGCCGCTGCGTCGCGCGAAGGCCCCGCCTCCCAGCCACAGGCCAATCCCCGCCACGCAGCCCGAGCCGGCCGGACTTCGCACCGCAGCGGAGGCCCCCGCCCGCCGCCCCGTAAGTACACCTGAGCCCCGCCCCTCATGTCACGTGGTCGCACCAGGCACAACCAATTGGCTGACGACTTCTTTCCCCTCCCCCTTCCCTCTTTTCCACCGGCCGCGGGAAATCAAACGGGCTGGTCGCGCCTCAACTGCCACCTGGCTTCTATGCGAAAGTGGGGGGCCGTAGGCGCGGTTCCGAGGTTGCCCCTGACGACCTAGGGGGGTGCAGTCAGCAGCCTCAGTGCTCGCCCCGGTCGTTCTATCCTCCAGACCGATCTGCGCGTCCACTGCCTGTGAAGACGCCTTCTCCCAGCCACCCCCACGCTTGGGACCTTCTCCCTAGAGATCGTCCCCCTCCGCTGGGGCTGCAGCATCTGCCCGGAGCAGGCTGGAAAGCGCTGCAAAACGATTTTCCTAGCTCACAGTTGTTCTCTCAACAAGGGGCCCTTCCTTTTTGTTTTGTTTTTAAATGAACTTGGAATGGGGGCTAGTTAGACCGAATTAACCACGCTGAAATCGCATGCAACTTTTCTATTTGGTTGTAAAGAATGGAACCTTGTGCGTTCCAGGCAAGTGCTCTACCTCTGAGCTCTCTGCCCAGCCTGTTTTGTTTCTTTTTGAGACAAAGTTAAATACTACACACAGCATTTCTCTTCGCTGAAAAAGGTTTTCATACTGAGTTACCTCCCTCCCCTGGCCCTTTAAAAAAATTTTTTTTGTGGGGGAAGGCCAAATTCTCACTAAGTAGCTAAATTGTGCAGGCTGGGTTTAAATTTGGGATCCTCCTGGCACAGCTTCTTTTGGGATTACTGGTGTGCGCCACCACGTCTAGGTCTTTGCTCCATGTAGCTAACTAACATCCTAACCAGAATATATTCCCCTTACCCCAGAAAGTTTTCTCTAGCTTCTTCCAGGCAATCTCAGCCTCCGTATAGGCCTCCACAGTGCTTATGTCTCCTTCCCTAGTTTCATGGTCTCTCAGCTCTATGTGCTGGATGCGGGGGCCCCTGCCTTGGCACTTCGAAGTTTCCTCTACCTAGAGTGCACCCTCTGTCTCTTAGGGTGATCCTCTTCAAGTGTAGGTC
>RJWM01039149.1:0-16308 GCA_004363535.1 Dasyprocta punctata | reverse complement strand
TCCCATCTTTTTTCCATCCCTTCTCCCCCAATCTTTCTCAACTCTAACAGTCTACCTGCTTTCAACTTTCCTGTCATTTCTCTTTTTGTGTTCCTCATATAAGATAAAATATGCAATATTTGACTTTTTTATTTTGCCTATCATGGATATAGCCTTCCAAAAGATATTCCATTTGATTCTTTAAAATACCTCCTTAGGGCCGAGAGTTTGATTCAGTGGCTTAGGCACCTGTTTGGCAGGCACGAGATTGTGAGTTTGATCCCTGGTGCTGCAAAAAAAAAAAAAAAGAAAAGAAAAGAAAAAAGAAAAAAATGTTTAAAATACTTCCCTATTTTTCCCCTTCTTTCCCTGATAGACTTCCTAAAATACATGTCTATATCTGCTGGCCCTCCCTTCCTCACTACCTATTTTAGCTGATCCCTTACAATGTGGCTTCCACACACACCCTGCTCCTAATTTGTTTTCTTCAGGTGAGAACTCAGAAATATATATTGTCATAATTTTCAGTGCTCAAAACATATATAAAGTATGTATCAATTTTGCATAGTTGTCATTTTCGAAAAAACATTTCCAAGATGAGTTAAAAACATCTTTGGAATAAATTTATCTTTTATTTAATTATAATATACTGAATAGTGACATTTAATAGAAATGAGAATTTTATCTAAGTTGTAATATTCTACTACTGAAGTAAGCAAATATAAAACCAAGTACCTAGAACAAACATAATAGAAGCAATAAATATTGGTACTTATCAGCATTATGTTGATTCAATTGACAGGAACTGCGAGGATGAATAATGTTTCACCAAGTCCCTTGCACACCTTTGCATCTACAGCTATTCTTCCCAAGCTCCTTTTGGACTGATCTTAACCACTAACTTTTCCTACTACCCTCTCAATCAGCTCAGATAACCAAACCGATGGTATTAAAATATAGGAAAAATTCCTCTGTCTTGTGAGAACCTATTTTATCAACCACCCCTAAACTTACCTAAACTTCAAGTGACTTCTTGCTAAAGATCTATAAAAATTTTGCCTTTTCAAATACAGTGCATGTGTTGATCTTCTGAATAAAGGATAATGCTTAATGGTACTCTAACTTAATCTCTTTCTTGAAAGAGATGAATTTTATATTGATCTGATGATGGAGACAGAAAGAAGAAGGATGCCCACTAAGAGTTCTGAGGACTCTGAGATTAAAAAGTAAGGTAGAGAGGAAGAAATCAGGGGCAGAAGATTGAAAGGAATGGGAGGGAGATCAAAGTAAAATGGTACCTTCTAAGCCAGCAGGAAAAAAAGTGTCAAAGAGGAAGCAATGGTTGACTCAAGCACTACAAAGAAGTAAAATAAACGAGGAATAAAAAAATGTCCATTATGCAAAATGACATTGTGCATGGTCAAATGAGTGTCCACTTAGAATCTTAGAACCATAAAATGCTAAGGAACCATTGAAATGATTATCTTAACTACAATAGTTTTCCACATGCAGTGAGTGTGAGGGAAAACCATGTTTCCAAATTTATAATCTACAACCTGTAGCCCCAGACTGACAAGAGTGATTCCAGGATTTCAATCATCCACCATTTTAAATATAAATTAAATTTTAAATGTAATAGTATCTGTAATATCTTACACACATTACTTGCTGTTTTTACATCAGTGAAGCATACATTTCTAGTGGTTTTATATTATTGTATCTTTTATCAAAACAAATCCTAGTATTATATGTAGGAGTCAAAATGATGCTGTGATCTTACATAGTTTTATACAATTTAGAAGACACTAAACTCTTGCCTTCTGTTTTTCTATAATATTTTTCTTAAGTTTCCATCCTAACAGTATGAAGTATTAACAAATTTTTTTCTATGCAAAGACTGTAGAAATGGAAAGTTACTTATTAAAAATTTTATATAATACTTGATACATGCAAAATATTATATCTCCTACAGAGATGATCTACTCTTATACATAGGGAGGATAAATTTGGTTTATTTTGATTCCAACATACAGTCATTCTATTGATTTTTCATTATAAAGATATAGGCATCTATATTATAAAAGTAAAATATATTAAACAATAGATTTTATAAATCTTGTCTTTCTCACACTCAGAAATTATAAAGCAAACCAAATGGTTATCAGTTTTATGTTTAACTGTAGTCATTTACTTTTTTGAATATGATAATACTACCTATCAAGTTATGAACAATCCATTATTTTTTAAGGTATTTATCAAGTGTTTTATGAGCTCCTATTATTACTAGTTCTTGAAAAATAGTCAATGACCTTAAGTACCAGAGGTATACAGTACATATTGGAATAGTTTTTCTTTTAACTGCACTTGTTTTTAATAGTCTTCAAGAGATTTTCTTGTACCCCAGAAGAACTCAGAAGGATATTTTATTTTTTGTGTGGTGATGAAACTAAATGTTGTCCTCTGTACAGTTTGGGAGCAATAATAAGTGGCTATAAAATGTATTTTCTCTTCCTTTGTAGACTCATCTTTTATTTAACTTTTGTTGATTTTTATGATACTTAGAGGGAATTTGTTGGAGATTTCTTTCTAAATCTTTTTCATACAATTAAATCTTTACAAGAAAATGAGTTCCAATGCAAGCAATTTTGAAATGCATTTGTGTACTCTGTAACATAAGTAATATATTCTTTTCATCACAGTTATCCAAATACAATTCAGTAATATGAATATTTTATCTTGGTATCTGAAACATATCTATATTAATAAGATTGTCAATCTTACACCACAGGGAAATATATTGGTGGTATCTTTTTTTCTACTGTTAGCACTGTTAGCATTGGTTGTCAATCAAGTAGAGCAATGAGAAGTACCTTTGCGTAAATCCTACAGCCCTTATGACAGAAGAAATAGGAGTCATAAAATGCTCAGCTTCCACGTTTTTCTCCTCTACCACTTTTGAATACATACCTCTGACTATTATCTTCTTGGTAAAGGAAACCATTCTACTTCTTTGATTTCATTATCAGAACAAAGGAGGCTTGAGTATCAAGGAAATTAATCTAAATTGCAACTAATTGTTTTGACTTGATTTTACATAGGACACACACATCAACATAAATAAATGTTGATTTAATTTTTGAGAATGATGACTTATTTATCATACATTTTATTTATTCTTAAAATCTTGGGAGGGAGAAACTAAATGCTTTGTTCTTTGGCTTCCTTCAGCAGCCTTGCTATAAGCCTTGGTGAGTTCATGAAACCACCACTATTGTTTCCCTACTGTTTTTTCTGCATGGAGGAAAACTTTAACATTTTACCACTTATTGATGTCTGGCTTAAATTTTGGAACTGTCTTACTACTCACACCTTCTTAATAATTTCAATAGGAGAAGCTGCCTTTCCAATCTGCCAGAATCTTTAGTTTTCTTTTGTTTTCATCAGTTGGTAAAATTCAAGTAAGATTTAAACATTGAATTCTGTGGACCATGGATTTGCCTCCAAGTGTATGAATTACGTGTTTTTCTTGGGTCTGCTAGGAATCAGTATTTCATCTGAAATGTTCTTTGTGCTTGAGACAGGATGTGGAACAGCTTATTGTTCTTAGTACAGAATTTTATGAAGCTTTTCCCCTTAGCAGGAAGGAAGGAGGTCATTGAAAGTTTCATAATAAATTGGTTCAATTTAATTGATTAATAATGTTTACAACTTCTATACTTGTTGTATTAATCATAAAGCTCTTATTAAACTCCACAAGGGAACAATATAAATTTTAATATTTATATGAAACATGAACTTACTAAATAAGATTTCAGCTTTTCTGCATACAAGTAATCATTTTCCTACTGTAAATAAATGACAAACATTCCTGTAGGTTTTAAAGAGAAAAAGTCATTACAGAGTCATCCTTGATTAGAATCATCCTTGGCAGGAAAATTTTCAAACTGCCTTCTTAAAATGTTTCCACTGAAATGATTTCATGTTTGAGATCCTATCATTCAAAGAAAACCTATAGTTTCCTTTCAAAATAATGACATTGTTTTGAAGTTTAGGGAAGTATTATTAGGACACCATTAAGACACAGTTGGCTTAGGGAGAACGATAAGCAAGTTATGCAAAAATATAAGGAAAGAATGTTGCACTAAGCTTTCATATTTTGCTCAAGTTTTTTGTCCTTTTGAAAAAAAACATAAATAATGGAAAGCAATTGAGTGAAAACAGTCTGACTGAACTTGTGGAGGCACCTCTAACCCAAGGGGATATTAAAAAGCGTACATGTACAATGGTGTACATTTTTAAGTAAGAGGGAGAAGATTCCTTCTTTCAACATATAAGCATGTTTGGCCTAGGGCAAGGCAAGAGGGTTATACACTTGGTCTTTTTCCTCATAAACAAAGGTCTTGTTGTTTAACCTCTATAGCAATTTTCCAGGCTAAGTTTTTACTCTATGAAATGAGAAAGAAAGATTTCTAGTTTAACCTTGAAAGGAGAATCTTTCTTTTCTTCTCTTTTTTTTTTTTTTTGCCATAAACATAATACATTATTAGTGTGGTGTGTGGCTTAAAGATTATTGAAGTGTTCACTTCTGGAGGAGGCAGAAAATTCTCCTAGGTTTGCACAAATAAGCACTGTTTTCATCACTTATAGAAGATGGCTAAAAAATTCATAAATCTTCAGGAAATATTTGCATTAAGAAATGATATTTTATCTCTGTTGTCAGGGGTATTTAGCATAGTGTTTTAAGAATGACTCATGTTATTAACTATGTGAAGCAAATCATAGACATTATAAAATTTTTCTCTAATAAAATTCTCATCCTGTTTTTCTAACCAACCAGAAAAATGATTACCTGTTTTGCCTGCAACCAACCAATGAGGGCTTGATTTATACCGTATGAGCAATAGATATGAATCCTAAAAACATAATTTTAGTATATACAGGAGGTAACACAAAAGAGCCTAAAGACATTGGCAATCCTCTAAGAGAGTCTATATAAATTATGTAAGTTCTATCTATTTTCAAGTGCTATACTGTGTGATTTAAATGTATGACCATATGCTAGAAAATCAAAATCAGGACTTGTGGTTTTTTTTTTTTTTTTGTACCGTGGATCAAACTCACAACCTTATGCCTGGCAGGCAGGCACTTACACCACTGATCTAAATCCCCAGCCCTATTTTTTGAGACAGAGTCTCACTATGCAGCTCTTGCTGGCCTTGAACTCATTTTGTAGCCTTGAACTCACAATGATCCTCCGATCACAGCCTCTGAAGTACTGGAATGAAAGGCGTGCACCACCACATCCAGCTTTGTGTTCCTTTTTTTTTGTCATTGTTGTTCCACTGTTGGGTCTGAGAAACCATCTGGAAAATGTAATTTAAGTGGTTCAATGATGGAACTTTTAGGATATTTTAATAATTTATGGGGACAGCAAATAGATATTTGAAATTAGGTTTGTTACCTAGAACTTGAAATAAAAACTTATTTGGAATGTCAAATATAGCAAAGAATAATAAAAATCAGAATGCTACTACTCACGGCTTTGTATTTATGAGTGGTTATAAAGACATTTTTTTGTATGTTAATAAAAAGTCATTATGAGCCAACATTTGAGAAAATGGTGTTGAAAGTAACCCAACAAGTTTTTATGGGCACAATTAATTTTATTTCTTCAAACAGTTTGGACTTTGGTAAATAGTGGAAAGGTCAGAAGATGTTTTAGTTCTGGGGAATTAAATGTCTGAAGAAACAGAATCCAGAAAAAAAATATATAGCTCTTTTGTAAGACTCTGAGAGGGTATAACCATTTAAACAAAAAGCACATACTGAAGATAAGAGGGCATGAAAAATTATCAGTGAACTGAAGCCAGCATTATGAAAGGTTTGAAAGATCATAAGGCGTCTAGACATGGTAGATTATCTGCAAATTCCTGCTGTATTAAGGGATAGAGAACAAGATAAGATAACTATGCTGATTTTATATTCTTTCAAAAATTGTTATCAATGATGATTGGCATACTTAGTGATGACTATTGACATGATCCCACAATTTGATTTTCTGTTTTCTTTTTTTATTTTTTTTGATCATTTAACACACAGGAACAACTTCAACAACTTCTTTTTCTTTTTTTCTTCTTCATATTCTTCCTCCTTCTATTGCTTTTTTTTCTCTCTCTGTACACATATACATATGTGTGTACAGGTTTCATTAAGCTTCACTGAATATAAAGAAACATTTTGCAGGGTTTGTTTTATTTTTCTATGGTATCTTAATTTTCATTTTTTCTCCTAGTACCTAAATTTATTTTTGAATATTAGAACAGAAACAATCCCACTATAATTATGAGAACAGATTGAAGAAAACTAACATGTATTAAGCAAAATCTACCTGATAGTCACTTATTTGAATACCTTACAAACACACCAATTCAACTTTCTGACCAATCAGGAGAGAGACTCCCCATTTTACAGAAAAACATATTGAAAAGCAAATAAATTAATTAGCTTTTGCAAGAGCACATTGTAGGTAAACTCCAGAAGCTGAATTTGACTGCATCTGTTTGACTCCAAAATCCTAACTTTTTCCTCTTTATAACCCTTTATATCGCAGTGTCCTACAGTATTAAAATTATTTAGTCTTTTCAAATAATACATCTGTTTGAAATAATTTAGCATAGTCTGTGTGCTTGTTTTCCCATTCCATTATGGACCAGGAAACAGTCATATGTCAATTGTTTTAATAGGAAAAAATTTATTAGGCTCTCTTTTATTTGCTCATTAGAAGACATAAAATATATCAAGAATCATGGATCTTGCTGGGGATTTAACTCAGTAGTGTAAACCCCTGCCTGGCAGGCACAAGGTTGTGAGTTTGATCCCCGGTACCAAAAAAACAAAAACAATACAAAATGAAAAGAATCATGGATCTTATGAAGTACAGACTGTAGTCAACAGATTAAGTAACTTATAATTTTCTTACTTATTGAAAGTAGAAGTTGATAAGAACAGATACTACACTAGATATTTATGAAAAGATTGATGAATAAAGAAAATATGGTTAATATATATAGTGGTGTATATTATTCAGCCATAATATAAACAAATCCCTGCCCTTTCTGACCACATGGATACAACTGCGAATTGTCTTAAGCCAAGGAAGTCAGGCACAGAAACACAAGTACTGCATGATTTCTATTACAGATAGGATCTTAAAAGTCTGGTTATATTGAAGTTGATAGCAGAATGGTGGTTACCAGACAATAGGAAGCAAAGAAAGATGGCAGGGAAGGGGAAATGTTCATCAACATGTCCTAAGCTATGGTTATAGAGTAAGTGTGTTATTATACAGTGAAGTGACTAAAGATACAAATTAGGTATCCTATATCTTTTAAAAAGCTGTAAAAAGAGATTTTTAAGGATTTTACCATAGAAAAATGATAAATCTTTGAGGAGATGCATGTGTTTATTCTGATGCTAACATTATAAAATATATACAGAGTGCGCCAAAAAAATGTATACACACCTCAGTGGTTCAACTTACTAATAAATGTATAGAAGGTAATGGTCACCACTTTGAGCACCTCTTGTTATTTCAGAGGCCAAGGGTGACTTGCATTAATCTCATGATGTCTTAATAAATTTAGTATTAAAATATTTATGCAAGATCCTCTTTTCCCAATGTTTACATTTTTGTCAGACTCTGTATATATTTGACACAATGGTATCAAATAAATATAAATATTTTTTCTGATCAATTTAAATAAATGCAATAAGCCGGGCGTGGTGGCGCACGCCTTTAATCCCAGCACTCGGGAGGCTGAGGTAGGCGGAGCGTTGTGAGTTCGAGGCCGGCTTGGGCTACAACGCGAGCGCAAGGCTGGCCTGAGCTACATAGTGCGACCCTGCCTCAAAAAACCAGGGCCGGGAGTTTGGCTCAATGCCTTAAGCGCCTGCCCTGGCAGGCGCGAGCTTGTGAGTTCAATCCCAGTGCCGCAAAAAAATAAATAAATAAATAAATAAATAAATAAATAAATGCAATATCAAACATTGAAAATAGTATTTCTGGAATATTAAAAGGGGCAGAAAGAAGAAGTTGCTAAAGTCCCTTGCTTGCTTTGCTACCTTCTCCCTGATTCACAGACATTACTCTCAGACAGTGGGATGTAGTCTAAAACTCCGGTATACTGGTAGCTTAACTTTTAGCACATAAACAAAAATGATAACAATTGTAACAATATATTGCTGATATTGTTTAAAGAAGTGGTAGCCTTATTAGTTTGTAGGTCTAGAGTTACATCCGCGAAAAACTGCTTGTGAGAGACATTGATAAGGTTGCATAGTAATAAAACTACTAAATAAATGTAGAGGCACATGAAGTTTTTTCTTTCTCCTCTTCTAATTCTTTTCTTTATTCATAAGCTCAGTCAAGTGTGGGATTCCTCTTTAATTCATTTCCCTCTTCTCCTCATTTATCCATTTTTAAAATTCAATTGTTTTCTTTGGTGTTCTACAGTGAAAATGGATGCCCGCTTTAGCAGCACATATTCTCCAGTGAAAACGGTATTTATGTATTTGTACAGACATTTAACAAATACTTATTGATGGCTCAGGGACCAGATAGAGCTTGAAATGACACACTCATGGTTCAAATCCATAAATACCTATTAGCTATACAACTCATGGTTCAAATCCTGACTCAACAACATAGCAGATGAGTGCTTGCAGGTGAGTTTTCATTTCTAATTCCCTGACACTCTTTTCCCTCTCTCCTTTCAAGCATTGCTACAGGAATAGCAAATATGTATAGCAAGTGACCCTTTTTTTTTTAAAAGAGGATATTGGAACCATTTTAGTAGTTTGAACAAAACAACATAAACTTACTTTTCTTAAGCCTGAACTTTAAAGAACCAATTGAAATCTCCAAAACTCATTTAAGCAATACAGTTTTATAACTAATAGATACTTATAGTTTTTCACATCTTTTAATATGAATCTTATTTGCGCAAAGGTATCAGAACCTTTCCAAAAAGATTCATAAATACTTATGCTCTGAAATATTTATATTTCTTTCTTTTATTTTTTTTTCACTTAAGCAGTGCTTCAGTCTGATACGAATGGATCCTCTTCTTATCACCAGGAGCAGCATCTTTGAGTATGTAAAGAAACATATACTGGTTGATAGGATCACAAAGTAGATATGCTAAATGAGTCAAGTGGACATTGGAAAAGATTATAACCCTGTAACATGACTCAAAATTTCATAGCCTCCCGTACAAAGGCTAGATTTTCTGTGCAATTTCGTCTGTTGAAAGAATCGAAGTATAAGAGCTCTAGAAGACCCCTACCAAAAAATATCACAGATTAAGTGATTTAACCTGCACATGAAATGCATTTTCTTCAGAGAGATAAGAAACAATCTCCATATTAATAAAGATACAAAAAGTAAAGGGTAGAGAAAAGAGTCAGAAAAAATTGCCACAGTATTAGCAAGTCTGAAAAAAAGTGAAAGAGAAGAGATTGGGCGCCAAGAGGATCAGTAGAAAGATGTGGCAAGTTTCAAGACATCATTGTTGTCTGTTACTCTACCTATTCACTCTTGAATTGTTACCTCTGTATTTTACGTTATTCCACTGTCTTAGTTATTTTTATCACTGCTGAGAAAATATCTGACACCCACAAGTTAAGAGAGGAAAGGTGTATTTAGCTCACAATTTGTAAAGCTTACAGTCTACCATCAGTTGATTCTTGGAATTTCAGACAGGCATTGCAGAGGAGAAACAGTTCATGTCAGGGAGAAGGTAGCAAATCAAGCAAGAAACATTAGCAACTTCTTCTTTCTGCCCCCTTTTTAGCCTATCTAGGGTACTGGGATTAGCACAGGTGCCAAACAAATAGAAGACTGATTTAGTAATCACACACCCTTAATCTAAGTACCCTTAATCCTAATATTGTACCATGAGTACATCACACACTCTAGATCCAGCCACTTCTAAACAAGCCCTATCTATGACCCCATGAGACTTTTGGGAGACATCTAAACACAAATCATAACATTCTACCTCTGTTCCTGCCCAAGACTCATGTACCTCCATTATGGAAAAGGTATTCAGTCCAATTCCAAGAGTTGCCAAAGTCCCAACACTTTCAGCATTGCTGAAAAGTCCAGGTCCAAAGTCCCCTCAGAGATTTAAGGCAAACTCTTAGCTGTAAGCCCCTGTACAAATGAAAAAAAGTTAAAAACTTTTAACATACAATGGCACAGAATAAAAATTAGTATTCTAAAAGGTACGACCAGGATAAGAGAAAGAAACAGGCCTAAAGCAAGTTCAAAATCCAGCAGGGCAAACATTAAGTCATGTAGTTCTGTGTGCAGCATCAAAACTGTCTGTGGCAAGATATGAACTCCAAAGACCTTGGATGGTTCCACCACTATGGCACCTCTGGTGGGTGAAGCTCCCATGGCTTCTCTCATAGGCCAGTTCTGCTGCCTCCTTCCAATTTTTCTCAGATGATCCTCATTTCTGACTTCTTCAAATTTCTGGGGACTCCAGTGCACCTTCAGTTTTGTGCTCATAGCTTCACACATTGCCCTCTCAGGAGCCACGCTGTTTGGCTTTCCAGGTCTTTTTCTGATATCTGGATGGAAGCCTTATTAATTCCACAACTGTTGCATTCTTCTTGCACCTAAAAACAGCACCCCATGGATGATGGCAGGGTCTGTTGGCAGCTGGAGCAGCAACCAGGCTTCCTTCTTTGAATGCAGAGGTCAAAAGCCTCTAGTTCCCATATTCCAGCTTTTATGCTTGTAGATATTTTAATCTTAGTTCATGTTATGGCATATAATGCTTACATTAATTGAGGTTACTATGTTCCTATACATGGCATATATTTATTCTTTTAATTTCTCCTCTCTCTCTCTCTTCCTCATCCTGTATCCTTGTTCCCTTGATCCTTTTCCCTATTGCAAGACAGCCATCACCTCATCCCCTTCTACATATCCTTTATTATTCTCTTTGTTTGTATTTTGCCTCATTCAATTGAGAGATATCATACAGTATTTAAGTTAGTGTGCCTAGTTTATTTCATTCAGCATTATACTTTCCAGCATCCATTTTCCTACAAATATCTCAAATTTGTCATTCTTTGTAGCCAGATAGTATTCCATTATTCACACTGATCACAATTTTTTTTTTATCCAGTCATTTGTTGATGACTATACATGATGCTTCCGGGACTTGGCTATTATGAATTTTGAAGGTGTAAATATTTACATGCATGTGTCACTGTAGTATAATGTCTTAAGTTCGTTAGGGAAAATAACTTCAAAGGTATAGCTGGACCATATGGAATTTCAAATTTCAGCTCTTTGAGAAATATCCACATTGATTTTTATAATAGTTCTATTAGTTTACATTTCTACTAACAATGAAAGAAGGTTTGTTTTTCACCACAGACACACCATTATTTCCACCTTGTCTATGAAGCAAAATCTCTGAACAATTAACACCTTGAAAGTGATGTAAATCAAATATGGTAGAACCAGGAAAAATATAGGACATATTAATAAAAAGAATTTTCCCATGTATCATTTTATTCAAGAAGTTTTATTTAATAGTAACTGTATTTGCTAGGAACTGATACATAAAAAAACCAATGTAATACATTTAAAGTTATACAACTATATATGAAGCAAGGAAGAATACATACTGATGAAAAATCAATCTTCCCTTAAAAGGATAAGCAAAATGAAGGAAGAAAGAGATGGAAGATGAAAGAGTAAAAGGAGGAAAAGTAGGTAGGAAAGGAGAGAAAGGGGAAGCTAATGGAACAAGAAAAGTTTAGCTTAATTAACTGTCAAGAGAAGAGAAAATCTGGAGAAGATAAAACTATATTTTTCAGGTCAAAGTGACAGATATGCTATGTAAGGAAAGGGAGTTTAGGGAGCACTATAAACCTTCTGTCTGCCGAGTTACCCAGGTGTCTTACCTACCTTCTTTGTCCCTAGAAACAGTATATTGGTCACCCATAAGTTAAAGGAGTAAGGGATTATTTTGGCAGGAGAGAGACTGACAGAAAGACAGACAGAAAAACAGACAGACAGAGAACAAGGGAGGGAAGAATGAGATATACCCTTCCACACCTCTCAGTAACTCATCTCCTTGGACCAGGCTTCTCCTCCCAACATCACATTTATTAGTAGACTAATCCACTCCCAAATATCATGCCCTTACATTCCAATCACTTCCCAAAATCCCCACCTGTGAGAACATGAGGCTTTGGGGTGACTTCTGGATATAAACTGTAACATCAGGAGATAACAAATGTTGTAGGGCAAAGCCAGTTCTAACTCATGGCCAGAAGAAAATTAGTATCTAGATGATGAAAGAAGGACATACTTCCATTGCTACAGTGATGTGAATGTGTAAGTCTTTAATCAGAGCCCAAAAATAAGATAGGATCAGGATAAGGAGGACATGGTGAGTAGACGCCATGTTGAAGCAATAGAGTAACAGTAGTGGATGTGTCATAATGATATAGACCATAAGATAGGAACTGTGCCTCAGTGAAAACTTGGAAATACATATGCTAGGCTTTGGGCCAGATTTCTCTCCAACCATGGCCAACACCAATGTGAGTGAGTTATTCTAATTAACACGATTATCTTTTCCATATCACCATGTAAGTGAGCTCAAGAGTTATATTTTAAAGAAGTGAAAGATGTTCTATATTTTTTCAAATAAGTGAATCACTACATTTACTTTAATAAAAACTGTGAAACACCTCCATCTTTAATATATGATCAAAAATCTTATTGCAATACATTCAGCAAAAAGGAAAAAGTATCAGCTATTGCTAACATATTTCAGTATTTTTCTGAAAGTTCTACACAATATCATTAAAAAAGAAAATGAGATAAGAATGATACCACAAATCATCATTGCAGGTAAAACTATTGTCTTCATAGAAAAATAAAATAATCAATTGAAAGACCATTAGCTATGGTATAACAGTCCCCATCAGGGTGGTTAAAAAGTGTACAGAGAAAGACAAATCATGTTAGGTATCCAAAATAATATGAATAAAGGCATAAATATAAATAGCAAAGCTATGAGGTAGAAATATTGAAAAATATTAAATAAATGTAAACAAATACTAAAACAATTAAATAAAAATTAATGAGTTAGTTATATGCACCAATTTAAATGTGCATCTGTCTCAGTCTACTCTTACTACTACTACCACTACCACACACACACACAAACACACACGTATACACATTTAGTGTTTCATTTACTACTGGCAACCACTATTATTTTGTATCTCACCATAGATTAAATTTGTCTTGACTAGACTTTCATTTAAATAGAGTTATATGACAGGTACTCTTTTTAAGCCTAGTTTCTTTCATTGAGCATAATGTTTTCATAGTTTAACCACTATTTTATGTATCAATAGTTTGTTGCTTTCTTTTGCCAAGTAGTATTTCCTACACAGATTGATCACTGATTAATTCTTTGACATAGGCAGAATTTTAAGAATAACTCCAATGATCATGACTCTTATAAAGCCTTCTCCTGTTTGAGTGTGGATGGAATCTATGCTGCATATGGCACAGTATCACTCCTACCTTCATGTAATATTGTATGGTAAAAAGTGATTACCCAGGCAGGTCAGTTAAAATATGGGAGCCCTTTAAAAGGAGAAATTTCTTTATTTGTACATGTTTGAAGTACATAATTCTTACATTTCCTGTAGGAAATTGGTACATGCACACAATCCATGTTAATTCATTTTTTTGTCCTTTTCCTCTTCCATTTTTCCTCTAACCATCTCTTGATCCTTTTCATTTTTTGTACACATTCTCAATACATAATGTTTACATTCTTTGGGCGAAGTTGGTACATGTAGATAACATATTTTCATCTCATTTTTCACTCCCTTTGCCTTCCTTCCCTCTCCCTCCCTTCATGTCTTGATCTTCCCTTCTGACAAAGATCTATTTCCATACTTCTTATTATCTATCTTTTACTTTGCTATTTATTTATATTTTCAGTTTCTTCTTTTTAATGGTTGGCCCACAAAAGAGACAGCAGAGATATAAAACATGAAAGAGAATTACTTACCTTTGCTATATTTACAGATGGAGTGGGCATATGACATGGAATGAGAGTCTTTCAGAACCGAGAGTAACTCCCAAGTAGAGCTAGCTAGGAAAGGGAAAACTGAAGTCCTAAAAGTATGAGAAACTGAGTTTTGCCAACAATCTCAATAAAGATTAGAACCAGATTCTTTCTCAAAGCCCTCAGATAAGAGCCTGTCCTGTCTTTTACTTCAATTTTGATTTTGTGAGAACTTAAGCAAATTATCTAGACATCTTTCCTACAAAATTATATGATTTAAGCTGTTAAGTTTGTGTTGTTTTCTATGCAGTAATAAGAAACTAGTATACCCATTCACCTCTTAATGAACATTTGCATTGTCTGTTTAGAATATCATGAAGAAACATACAATGAATATTCATTTATCATTTTTTGGATAGCCATGTGTTTTAATTTGTCTTGGGTAGATGCATAGAAATAGGATGACTGATTACTCTGTAGGTACTTCCTTGAAATTAAAAACAAAACAAAACAAAACTGGGAATAATTCTGTCTTGGTTACTTTTCTCTCATTGCTGAGACAAAATATCTGACACTCCAAATAAGGGAAGGAAAGTTTTATTTAGCTCACAGTTTATGGAAGTTTCAGTCCGTAGATTGCTGGATCTAGGGAAGGGTGGCTCATGGCAGTTCAAGGCAGCAGAAGATGGTAAAATCAACAAAAGCAAAAAAAGGAGGAGAGCTGAGAGAAGACCCTTTGTCTCCCTTATATTTTATGTAGGCTACCTGCCCCAGTGTGGGTATAGCACTCACACCCATAATCCTAGCATCGGACCATGAATTAATCACAGATTCTAGAATCCTGCCCCCATAACTGCATGAGGCTTTGAGGGGACATCCAGATGCAAATCATAACACATTTAGAAAGTTATTATATTATTCATAGAATTCCTCTGCAATGTGTATCTTGACAATACTTTGTGTTTTCACTGTTTGTAATGATAAATTTTGTTTTTTGTGAGTGTGTGACAGGATCATCATGACATCACAGAGAATTGTAGGGACAGTGCTGTTAGAATAAATAATATTTTAAATTCAGAATAATTTCTTACCCACATAGGGTTTCCTTCTGGGACTAAGACTTAAATTGACATAAGATAAATTAACAGAAGGAAAGTTTTCTAGAGAAAATTTGTAAAAATGTACAGACATTTACATGTGCAGAATAACTCACATAAAAAAATGAAAAATAAAGAAGCAGGCAGAACAAATGCATATGTGCAAGCAATATTAGCCAAGAGCTGTAAATGGTGAAAATGTGGCAGAAGAAAGAGACTTGGACTAGAGCAGCAAACCATGAAGAATTAAGAAGGTACAGGATTCATATATCCAGTTTATACAGATTTTCTTCCACCTTGGTTCCCTGTTGTTGTTGATAAGGATGTTTCCCTTCTTTTTGACATAGAGAAAAAATCATTCATGTAAGAGTTTTATTTCCTCTTTGGGGGAAAATAAAAGGAAGGTCACACTACCCTTTTCTCATGTGCTATTTTTTTAAAAATGCATTCAAGTCATAAAAATCCTTGCTTTGAAATAGTATGTTTTGGGCTGGTATATGTTACCACCCTTAAAAGAATTACTAAATATCATTGCTTTAGCATTTTTAATGTGTACATTGAACATTTGTATGTTTTACATAAGTTTAATTTGGAGATGCTATATTATTAAATCATAGGGTACCTTTATATGATTTGAATATATATAGCCTTTGTGAAATACTATTGTGAATATAATTTTCTAATCCTTATCTTGTCTTTTTATTTTTTTCTGCATTTCAGAAAAGCAGAATTTCAAAATTTTAATAAAATCAAACACATTATTTTTTAAATTTAAAGTAAAGATTTTAGAGTATTATGCTTTAGAAAGCTTTATCTACCCTGAGATTCAGGAGATGTTATACTATGTTTGTTTAAGAAATTTTGGTTTTAGATTTTGTGTACTACATAATTTGTGTGAAATTAAGTATGATCTGTTGGGCACAGTAGTTAGAATCTAAGATATTCCTCAAGAATTCCAAGATCCCTCTGTATAATACACACCCTATATAATTCTTGAATCTGTGAATATGATGTACTTTTTTTACATTTAATACAGTTATTAGTTAAGTTATGGTTATGACACAGTTGGCTTGAAAAACAGAGAAATTGTCTAGCAGATCTAGTCTGATTTT
>RJWM01039148.1:0-16278 GCA_004363535.1 Dasyprocta punctata | reverse complement strand
AGAGGCTACACTAGAGGATGAATATATAAAGACTGACTGGGTCTCCTCAGGAGGACAGGAGTCTGAGATGACAGAGGTTTCTGTTTGTAACAGGAGGGGAGAGGACACAAAAGAGGATCAGAAGGCTGAGTAACAGGAAACTCACACTGGATGAGTACAAAAAAGGAGGAAAAGCTCCATTTTTCTCTGTTATAAGTTAATCATCATTAACCACGACATGTTTTTTGGGTTTTTTTTTTGTTTGTTTTTTGTTTTTTGTTTTTTTTTTTTGTGGAGACAGGGTCTCGCTATGCAGCTGAGGCTGCATTTGAACTATCTACATATACCAGGCTAACCTTGAACTCACAGGGATCCCTGCCTCAGCCTCCCAAGTGCTGGCATTGAGGACATCTGCCACCAGGCCACTATATTTTGAAAATTGATGTCAACAGCAATGTCAGGGAGACTCCAAAGAAAATCACACCTGGGATACAAAGCATTGTTCTCATCCATCCCCACCAGAAACTGGCAAATAAACTTTTGGGCATGCAGGGCTCTGGGAGCCCTCATTCATCCACAGCTGTCAGAGGCTGTTCCAGACACTGGGCTCCAATAGGCTCAGACAGCTCCCTGTGCTCACAGAGCTCTTGTCCTAGAAGGAGGAAAACTGACCAGCAAGCTCATCTAGAAGGGGAAGTCAGGTGTTGACAAGGGCTACAGAGGGAAGAAAGAAGGAAAAAGTGAGAAATTGAAGAACCAGATCTGTATGTGAGGGGTTGGGGAAGACGTCTCCCCAGGCTGCCCTGAATGTGAGCAGGACCTGAGGGCAGTGAGCAGTGAGCCATGCAGACACCTGGGGGACAGTGTTCCAAACAGAGGGAATGACAAGTTCAGGGGCACTGAAGGAGTCAGGTCCCACTGCTGACCTCACCCTAGTAAGAGACACACGCATGCCTGCAACAGTAACACTAAGCAATGAAAATATCTCAGGACTCAGGGCCACATCTTTCCATGCAATACAGTTTCCAGTATTGATGAATCTCTCTCTCTCTCTCTCTCTCTCTCTCTCTCTCTCTCTCTCTTCCTCTCTCGCTCTCTCCTAGGCTCGTTTTGACCTTCTGGAGCCCCCCCCACTGCTACCCAACTGACTATTGAATTGGTGCCTTTCGATGTTGTTGAAGGGGGTGATGTTCTTCTACTTGTCCAGAATTTGACAGAGAATGTTGTAGGCTGTAGGTGGTATAAAGGGGAAACGACTGCTTCCAACAGTATGATTGCTTTGTATGTGAGAGCCAATAATACCACTACACCAGGGTCAGCATACAGTAATTGAGAGACAATATACCCCAATGGATCCCTGCTGTTCCAGAACCTCACCCAACAGGACACGGGATTCTACACCATACAAGTCATGAAGCAAACTTTGCAGACTGAAGATGCATCTGGACATTTCCGAGTACATACACAGTGAGTTATTCTCAATGACCTCTGGGTGTGGGATGGGGAGAATTCCACTCCATACACACACAAAACTGTCATCCTGGACGGTGCTCCCACCCTGCCTCTTTGCCTCCCCATGTCAGCTTTGAGCATGTAGTGCAGGACACATACAGAGGAGATGACCTTCAATAGACTGAAATCCTCTACCTGAATCCGCCCTGCAGAGGCAAGGAGAGTTGGGTGGAGTAACTTGACCCAGGGAGATCCTCTGGATCCAACAGATAACCCCCTTGCTATTTACATGACCCTGAGACCGACTCTGAGGAACTCATTCAGGTTATAACCTGAGGGACTCTTGGACCCCCTGCTTCAGAACTCTGTCCAAAGGTCTTCACTCCAAGTGGTCCTGGGGACCTTGTGCTCAGGGTTAGTTTGACCCAGTGTTTAGGAATGATGGGGAGCAATAATTGGCTGGCTGTCTGAATCTCATACTTTCCTAGAGCTGGTCCCTAGAGCACAGCCCCAAGAGACACACCTCAGTAAGGGCACCTGAGCAGTTCTTTCTCCTGAGATTTGTCATAGATAACACAGAGAGACAGGTGTCTTAGGCTATAGCTAAGTTGACTGACTCATGAGAGTCCATAGGAAGCTCAGTGTGCCCAAGGGAAAGAACAGAGTATGAGACTCTTAGAAGTTCCCCTGTCCACTGGAAACTGTTCCAGTTTATTCTGTTTGGAGCAAGTAATCCATGCTGCTTATTTAGGCAATCACTCTACACCAATGGTAGACAACTCTGTGTATTTCAGATTAACTTACCAACAACATGGCAAACCAGATACCATTTCCTGTGTATCCTATAACAGGGTGTCCAAGGCACAACAAAATCCAGTTCCTGGGCCAGCATCACACACACCATGGATAGTAGCTCAGAGGCATTACCTACCTGTTTACAAACACAGCCATGTCATCTCCACACTCGAAGCTGTATTAGATGTCTGCGAACCACAGTCAAGTTATTGATTCATGTTTTTTAATTTTAGTCCTCACCAACTCAGAGAGAGTCTGGTTGGACCAATGAGATTAAATATAGAGTTAATCAATTTTTACTCTCGCATTAAAACACCTGCTTCAACACAATGTTTAGGACTCTTTGCTCAGGAGACTAACTCACAGCCTCCCTTACTAGACTTAAAGTTCTATCTTTCCTGATGTGTAGAGGATCACTTCCCTGGAGTACAAAAGAGATGGCTTTGCTTTCTCACTCCCCACAAGATCATGAAACCAACACACCCAATTTATAACCAATTCAATAGTTTTGTGACAAAGGAGGGGGAAAATAAGTAGTGAATGAATGAATGAATGACCTAGATCCATTTAGAGACTGGGACTTGCACACAGCATCCTGAAAGGTTCTAGCCACAGTAGCTGCCTGTCCTTCTTAGGGGCTGAGACACTTTTTTTCTTCCTCTAATCACCTGCTCCTAAGGCCACCTGGGAGCCATCTCAGATAATGATGCTGGAACTGCTGGGCTGTGGGAAGGGTTTGCAGGAGTGCTCTGATTGGTTCTGAGGAAAGGACATTTCTTGGGACACCATTGGCCCCATAGGACCAAAATATTCATCACCCACACGCACTTCACAGATGGGAACAGCTGCCCTGTAATCAGGGGGCATGGCCTGTTAGGGGAGAGAGAGTTAAGGTCAAGGGACAGGGAGTGAAGATCATTGATGCTTTGTGTGGGAGACAACTTGAGTGGCTCCCCTTGAATGCAGAGCAATTGCTGCAACATTGATTATATTAAGACTTATTTCCTTATGTTGATATATACAGAGCTGACTATGGTATTTCCTTCTCTCTTCAATTGGCTTTAAGCATTGCAAATAAGGCTAGCTGAGGTACTGATATGTAATCTCTAAAGCCATCGACAGTGTCCTGTTTCCTCCCATAGTGATCTCTGTAAAATATATAGGCACAGTGGGATGGCAGAGCCAATGAGCTCCAGGAATGTCAATTGGGTATGAGCCTTATGAAAGAGGCTATGAGTCCCCAGGGCATAAAAGTTTACATATCAGAAGCAGGTACTGGTATGTAGTCTTTAAAGCCATCAGACAGTGTCCTGTTTCCTCCCATAGTGACCTTTGTAAAATATATAAAGAACAGCAGGATGGCAGAGCCAGTGAGCTCCAGGAATGTTGACTGGGTATGAGCCTTGAGAAAGAGGCTGTGAGTTCCCAGGGCATAAAGTTTGCATATCAGAAACTGAAGCAGCAGTCTCCTAAAACAATTCAGTTGATATCTTGATTGGGTTATGCAAATTGATCCCCCTGCATATCTTTATCTCTGCATTTTGCAGAGATACCTTTCTCACTACCTTGCCAGCCAGCTCAAGTTACTCACATAGTTCCTGCCATCCTGTCACTCATCCTCAAGCCACCTCCTTGCTTCACTAGTTAATAAATTCTGGGAGAGGCCTAGGATCAAGGCCTTTGTCTGCATGTCCTCATGAGGATTGGACTCAGGACCCCTTGGCTGCCCTTAACCTTTAATATATCTTGGAGTCTTTACTCTAGCCGTGGGTTGCATTGGAGGTGGTAGATTGGAATTAACTTGCCGGGATTCCAATAACATCTCAGTGGGATTATAAATATAATTTCCTCGATTGTGAGGAAGACTAGACAAAGGATTACAGTACCTGGATTACCGTACTTAATATTTGGGACTACAATACTTTGGAAGAAGTGAGTAGGTGCTGGACTAAGCCTGGAATGTTCTGGTCTCTGACAGGCCAGAGCTTTGATCCCTGCATGCACTGTACACATTTAGACTAAGGAGTGAGCATCCCAGCCTTGTGATGACCAGTTCCACACCTGGAGTGACGCCCAATCCCTGTTATGGACATATGCAACCTTATAACCTGGGACCCCTCACTGATGCTCCCAGCCCTCACAATGCACATGCCACTCTCCAGGGTTCCCTCTGACCAATGAAGGTAACCTGGGTAGGCTCAGGAGTGACTGAGGGTGTTCCTTCCAGTGAAGATGACAGCTTGTCACCAGGGCTGGGCTAACTTTGTCCTGGCCACTGGGGGAGGTTGTTCTGTACTGTGCTGGAATTGACAAAGCCCCTGCATTGAATCTGCATGGCTTGGACCCCTCTGTGCTAGTTGAGGAGACAGGCCTATCTGACTGGTGTATTTGTTTTAAAAACTGAGGCCTAAAACACAGACAGTGATTATTAGGAAGCCCATTGTCCTCTCACAGGAGGCTTGGGAATCTTCATCTCTCAGGGCATCAGAGTGAGTTCCAAGACAAAATTCTCAAGATCTTTTGGAACAAATAAGCAATGTAAGAATGAAGAGGTAACCACAACTCAAGAAACCACTGTCTGGTTGAACTTGTGGGTGTCGCTGTGCTGAGTATTTAGTGAGAGGCCAGGAAAAGATCTCACTGCAGTGGAGGTGACCGCAGAAGTGGTCACTGTGGGACAAATTTGGGGGTTGCCAGCCACACCCACACTGACAGGACACACATCAGGGGCAGACACAGGTTTTGGGTGCTCTCCAAAGTCATGCTTCACTCTGGGCCTAGGAAAGGTCAGGCTTAACAAGAGAAGACAGGGAGAGGTCACAGCTTTGCAATCACACACAGGTCAGGGAGTGGCCCTATTTTCTAAACTGAGGGTGAAGACTCCTTTCTCCATTTGTTCCATGATAGGGGAGAAACCCAGGAGAAGGCAGGCTGGGCAAAGGCCTTCAAGCCCTGTGTTCTGACTTGGGCCAGAATCAAGGCCCCTCAGGCAGAGGCAGGCCAAGAAAAACCTCCACCCAGCGACCTAGGAAAGGAATTGAGTGTGCAAAATAGGATCAAGCCTCGCCTGAGCTGAAGGGCCCAGGCCCTACGAGGAAAGCAGGGTGCTCTTGGTGGCCAGCACCCAGGGCATCTGCAGCCATCTCGATTCTCCTCGACAGTAATATCCCTGCTGAGAGCACACCCTGGGATCAGGCTGGGAGGTGCTGAAATGGGACAGTGGCCTTGTCATCTCTCCACTCACCAGGCAAGGATCCACCAGGACACTCCAGGACATGCTGACCCTCTAAGGCCCAGCCATCCCATCTCATATGCTGGGGCCAATAACTGTCCAGGCTCCTTCACTTGCCCTGTGTGACCCTGGCCATGACCAGCTCAGAAGCTGAGCTGTGACCCCTCCCTGGTTGGGATGACTGAAATAAACTGAAGGAGGTGCTGGTTTCAGAGCACTGACCACCTTCCAAGGAAGCTGTGGGTGCTGTGCAGAAAGCACAACCAAGAGGAAGAGCTACAACCCGAGTTTTACCCAAGCTCTAGATGGAGAAACTATTGAGCAAGCAGCCCAGGGTCAGAGCTGATGAGGAAGGAGCCAGGTGGGTAGAGAGGGAATGGTTCATGGGACATCGGGCACCTGAGAGGCAGAACTAGAGGAGGGATCTCCTTCCTCGTGTTCTGGGTCAGTCTGGGGGTGGGATGAGGTGGGGAGCATCCTTGGTACCTTATAGTCCTCTTGACAAGCAGGAAACACCCCAGGGTAACAGCTAAAGCCACCATGGCCAGCACTCCAGATGCTATGCCAGCAAAGGCCCCTGCAGAGAGACCCAGGATCTTTCCTGCTGAAAGGAAAAGAGAAAGGAAGTGAAGGACCATGTGTGCTATCCAGGAGGGGGGCGCTGTGTAGGGTGGGGCCAGTGAGGGTTGTCAAATATGACACTGAGGTCCCTTTGTGGTTTGTTGTGTTATCACCAAGTCCTTGATACACTGTGACTGTTGCCTCATTTTCTGTTTGGAAACCCTGAAGTTCTCTAACCCTTACATTCTGCCACACAGTCTGCACTTCACCCTTCTCATGTTCTTCAACGACTCCCACTGTTACTTTTCTCCATCACATGGCAATCTTAGAGGACCAGTCCTACCCAGTGAGTGCAGGGCTGATTTATAATAGTGACAGTGAGTAACAGACTTCAGGGCCTTCTATGGGTCAGGAGCAGTTGGAGATTCTTTACTGATGCCTCCATCTCCAAGACAGGAGGGCTTTCACCCCACTGTGCAGACTTAGAATCTGACAGTTCATTTCTTAAATGGGCTAATTTAGATCACAGAAGATAGAAGTGGTACGACAAAATGCTAACCACATTCTTCTTGACTGCTCAGGTATTAAGAAAGTTCATCAAAATAATATTAGTTGATATAGCACAGATTGAACCTTGATTCTCTCCAGGACCCTGTGATGAGGGCTTCGGTCTCCTGAATCGAATAAACATCCATGCAATAAAATTAAGATTCAGGCTTTATGTTCTAATTTGACAGATGAGGAAACTGAGGGAAAAACCTGGTACAGACCAGAAGAATGATAATGACAAGGTTATCTAATTTCCACATCCCTGATTACATTCTTTCCAGATTCTAAAGAATCTACCTCATTCTCATTGCTTGTATTATTTGATAACACTGCCTGTGAAATCTGTCAGGGAAGCAGTAGGAGATGTTGAGGGTCACTCACAGATCACGGTCAGCCAGAGGACGTTGCTCTTGCTGTAACTGACTGGGTTAGAGACATCCCCAGCATCCTGGCTCTTGACTGGGTCAATGAAGAGGAAGTTGCTCTTCTGGGACAGCTTCTTCATTCTCTCTGTGAACTGCAGACTCCGGTTATTGAAGATCCACATGGTGGAGATGTCAGTGTCAGCTGGGAAGCAGGTCAGGATCACAGAATCATCTTCTGCAACTGTGGTGTTGCTGGCATGGGTGGAGGGTGACCACACCAGCTCTGCAGACAGAGGAGGGAACTGACTGAGTGTGGGCCTGGGGCCGAGCTGTGCCCTTTCCTCGGATATTCAGCCAAGTCTCTGGGCCACAGGGAGTGCTGTGAGGTGGCTTGGAGGGCAACCCTGACCCTCAACAGAGGTTGCATGCCTTGGCTCAGGAGACAATAAGGAGTGGGCTCCCCCTCCCTCTGAATCCAGTGCTGTGTGGCTGACGTTCACCCAGTTGCTGGGTCCTACTGTGTAGGAGAGGGACCAGTCACCTGAATTCCTACTGTGGGCCACTTGAGTGAGTTCTGTATTCTTCCTAGGCTGACTAGCCTAGTGGTATTAACGTGAACCAACCCTTAGCTCATACTGTTACTGCAGTTTCAGGTTGTTCCACGTTGCTAGACCCACCTGTCTATAGTGTGTGTCCTAGCCAGGACTCTATTGAGTCACTGGGGATCTCACAGGCCCAGTCAGGTTTCTGTGGGTCGGGGGAGGTCTTGCTGGCACTCTCACCAGCCCACCTGGGGTTTTCTCCTCATAACAAGGACTCAACTGCATTCTCACTGGCTCACCAAGGTCCTCCCAGTCAGGGGAGGGTTCACCGAGGCTCCTGTTGACCCACTGAGGTCCTCTGCTTGGTGGGGGACTCACTGCACTCTTGCTGGCCTGCCAAGGTACTGCAGGTGGTGGAAGGGGTCATTGATGATCCTGTGGGCTGCTGAGGTCATCCAGGTGCAGGGGAGGGGTGTCCAATGATCCCATCAACTGCTGAGGTCTTCTGGGTGCTGGTGAGGGGTGAATGAGGATCCTGTCAGCTCCCGAGGTCTTCCAGAGGAGGGGGATGGGCAGACAAGGCTCTCCTCTGTCTGCTGAGGTCTTCTGGGGGTGGGGGATGGGACTAAAACAAAATTTTAAAAATGCATACATAAGTAACAAAATGAAAAATAGATACATTGTATGATCAAGATTAAGAATTTTTGTGGACCAAAGGATGTGGTTCAGAAAGTGAAAAGCCACCTACAGAATGGGAAAATATTTGGAAATCATATATATGATACTCATTTCTTGTGCATAATAAATAAAGAACTGGTCAAGCTCAGAAACACACATTCCCAGCACTCTGGGACACTAGGGCAGGAAGATTGCAAGTTTGAAGCCAGCCTGAGAAATTAAATGAAACCATTTCTCAAAAGTTAGAAAGAGCTGGAGATATAGCTCAGTGCAAGAGCTCTGGGTTCAGTCTCAAGGGTCATCAAATAAAAGCATTTAAGAAAGATCCAGCTCTACCAGGTCAGTGCAACCCAAGACTCAGCACGACAAGCCTCACAGGACACAGAGGTACGCAGCCCAGCCCAGGATCCCAGAGCTGCTCATCAGGGACTGACCAACATAGCTGCAGGGCCTTGGAGAGCTTGGGCTCCCCCCACCAGAGTGCAGAGCGCGTGCGAGCTCCACACTTCAGTGGAGTGGCCCGTGTGCCGCATCCTAGAGCTCGCAGGCCCCCGCCCAGCCAGGAGCAAGGCCCTGGCACTGTAGGCCTGGGACTCGCCCAGGCTTGCCCAGCACAGCTGTTACTCTAAACTCCTTGCAGCCAGACTCAGGGTCCAGGCGGCATCACACTCTGGGGTACACTCTGCCTAGCTCCCTGGGACCAGGAGGCCTTAGCCCCCACCCAGTTAAGGCAGAGGCTCCACCCACAAGCCCTGGGAGGCCGCCCTCACTTGCTGAGCACAGGATTGAGCTCTACCAGGTCCCACAACTCAGCGCAACCCACAGGGTAATGCCCAGTCAGCCTCATAGGACACAGAGCCACATAGGTTCTAGAAGAAAATGACAAAACAAAAGACCAAGAGGTAGTCTCAGTCCCCCAGCCCACTAAGAACAAACCCAAGAGACACTGAAATGGAAGACAGTGGGAATCACACAAATGGACTTTCTGAAATGATAGAAAATGCAATAAAGAAACACCTTGATTAAGCTATACAGAAATTCAAATCAGAAATATTCTCTCAGCTAAAAAATAAAATGAAAATCATTATTAAAGAAATGTGTGTATCTAAAGAAGAGCAAGATAAAAAATAGAAGAACTTAAGAAAATAATCACAACTTTGAATGAACAATATAAGACACAAACAGAATGCATGAAACAGATGCAAAGGGAATAGCAGGAAATGAAAAACTCCATGGAAAGTTTGAAAAACCGCTTAAATGAAGCTGAAGATAGAATCTCAGATCTTGAAGACAGCATGGGAGATCATGGTCATGAAAGAAAAGATCTCCTAAAAATAGTAAGGAACCAAGAAACAACAATTCGACAGCTGCAAGACGATGCCAAGAGAAATAACAGAAGATTAATAGGCATCAATGAAAAAGCAGGGGTCAATACTAATGAACTGTGCAGACTATTCACAGAAATAAGAACAGAAAACTTTCCAAACATGGGAAGAGAATCTGAAATACAGGTAACTGAGGCATACAGAACCCCAATTAACCATAACCAAAATAAATCCTCAGCCAGACATAATAATAAGGGTATCAGAAATACAGCACAAGAACAAAATACTAAAAGCTGGCAGAGAAAAGAAACAGATCAACTATGAAAGAAAACCTATCAGACTCACAGCAGACTTCTCAACACAAACCTTTAAGTTAAGAAGAACTTGGAGTGAAGTATTTCAAATCCAGAAAGAAAACAACTTTCAACCCAGATTGATGTACCCTGCAAAACTATCCTTAAAAATTGATGGAGAAATAAGATACTTTCATGACAAAGAACAACTGAAGAAATTTATGGACACTAAACCAACACTACAAAGGGTACTTAAAGACACTCTAGAAAGAGACAAAGATAGCCACAGTCTTAAGCACAACAACAAAAGGAAACCACTAAGCAGGGCAAATAATTAAACACAAAATGGAGAAAACCAACAACAGAAAGATATCATGACAGGGATGAGCCAGTACATATCAGTTTTATCAATCAATGTAAATGGTCTCAACTCAACAATAAAAAGAAACAGACTAGCAGAGTGGGTTAAGAAACAAAACCCAACAATATGCTGTGTACAAGAAACATATTTCACTCAAAAGGAAATTCACAGACTAATAATCAAAGACTGGAAAACAATACTCCATGCAACAGGAACCCAGAAAAAGCAGGGGTACCTATTATGTTTGCAGACAATGCAAACTTCAAACTCAGAATGATCAAAAGAGATAAAGAAGGTCACTACATACTTGTTAGGGGAAAACTTCAAGAGGAAGAGATTACAATCATAAATATATATGCACCGAATATGAGAGCACCCAACTATGTAAGAAAATTCTTAATAGGCATGAAAAACCAAATAAACAATAATACAGTTATAACAGGGGACATTAACACCCCACTGTCACAGAAAGACAGATCAACCAAACAAAAAATCAGCAAAGAAATAACAGAACTGAATCAAGCTTGTGAACAAATGGACCTAGTAGATGTATACCGAGTATTCCACCCATCAACATCAGAATACTCATTCTTCTCAGCTGCACATGGATCATTCTCTAAAATAGATCATATACTGGTCCACAAAACATGCTTAAGTAAATGCAAAGGAACTGAGATAATTCCATGCTTATTATCTGACCATAGTGCACTACAACTGGAAATGAATGACAAAAAAACCTACAATAACCACATAAACACATGGAAATTAAATAATACTCTCCTAAATAACCAATGGGTCACAGAAGAAGTTAAAGAAGAAATTAAACAATATCTACAATTGAATGAAAATGCTAATATAAATTACTGGAACCTGTGGGATACAATGAAAGCAGTCCTCAGAGGGAAATTTATAGCACTAAACTCTCATATCACAAGAACGGAAAGAACACACGTAAACAACCTAATGCTGCACCTCAAACTTCTAGAAAAAGAAGAGCAAGTCAAGTCCAAAGCCCAAAGAAGGGAGGAAATTATTAAGATTAGAGCAGAAATGAATGCAATTGAAACTAAGAAAACAATACAAAGAATTAATGAATCGAAAAGTTGGTTCTTTGAAAGAGTAAATAAAATTGATAAACACCTAGCCAACCTTATCAAGAAAAGGAAAGAAAAAACTCAGATTCATGCAATAAGAAATGAAAAGGGTGAAATCACTACAGACCCTGTGGAAATACAGAAGATCATCAACACCTACTTCAAAAACCTTTAGTAACATAGATTTGATAACACAGAAGAAATGGACAGATTCCGAGAAACCTATGAATTACCAAAGCTGAATTAAGAAGACGTAAAGCTGCTGAATAACCCAATTTCAGCTAACGAAATTGAAAATGTAATTAAGACCCTATCAACAAAGAAAAGCCCGGGCCCTGATAGATTCACTGATGAATTCTACAAGAAATTTAGGGAGGACTTAATGTCAACACTCCTAAAAATCTTCAATGAAATTGAAAGGGAAGCAAGTCTCCCTAACTCATTCCTGGAAACAAGTATTACACTAATACCAAAACCAGAGAAAGACCCAACCAAAAAAGAAAATTACAGGTCAATCTCCCTAATGAACATAGACGCAAAAATCCTCAATAAAATACTAGCAAATAGAATACAGCAAGTTATCAGAAAGATTATACACCATGATCAAGTGGGATTCATCCCAGGAATGCAGGGATGCTTCAACATATGGAAATCAATACATGTAATCCACCATATCAACAGGGCCAAGGACAAGAACCACATGATCATTTCAATAGATGCAGAAAAAGCTTTTGACAAAGTCCAACACCCATTCATGATCAAAACCCTACAGAAAATCAGAATAGATGGTCTCTACCTCAACCTGATAAAATCATATATCACAAACCAATAGCCAACATCTTACTAAATGGACAAAAACTGAAAACTTTCAACCTAAAATCAGGAACAAGACAAGGATGTCCATTATCACCACTCCTATTCAATACAGTTCTGGAAATATTAGCTAGAGCAATTAGACAAGAGAAAGAAATAAAGGGAATAAGGATAGGAAAGGAAGAAGTGAAATTATCATTATTTCCAGACGATATGATACTCTACATAGAAGACCCCCAAAAATCCATTAGAAGACTTCTAGAAGCAATAACCAAATTCAGTAATGTAGCTGGATGCAAGGTGAACACTCAAAAATCAATAGCATTCCTGTACACAAACAACAAAGTCACTGAGAGAGAAATAAGGGAAACCACACCCTTCACTATAACATCCAAAAAAATAAAATACTTAGGAATCAAACTAACAAAGGAAGTAAAAGATCTATACAGTGAAAATTACATTACTCTAAAGAAGGAAATCAAAGAAGATTTCAGAAAATGGAAAGATATTCCCTGTTCATGGATAGGAAGAACAAACATCATGAAAATGGCCATTCTCCCAAAATTATTGTACAGATTTAACGCAATCCCAATCAAAATACCACTTGCCTACCTCACAGAGCTAGAGAAAGCATTCCTGAAATTCATCTGAAACCAGAAAAGACCTAGAATAGCAAAGGCAATTCTGGGCCACAAAGGGAAGGCAGGAGGCATCACAATCCCCAACTTGAAACTATACTACAAAGCTACTGTGATAAAATCAGCATGGTACTGGAATCAAAACAGACCTGAAGATCAATGGAATAGATTAGAAGATACAGCCACAGCTACAAACACACTTAGTCACCTCATTTTTGACAAAGGGCCCAAACATGTACATTGGAAGAAAGACAGTCTCTTTAACAAATGGTGCTGGAAAAACTGGCTTTCTATATGCCATAAACTAAAACTAGATCCATGTCTATAACCATGCACTAAAATGAAGTCAAAATGGATGAAAGATCTGAATATTAAAACAGAGACACTAAACTTACTAGAATACAGAGTAGGTAAAAATCTTGATGACATAGGAGTAGGCAGAGAGTTCATGAACAAAAATCAAATTGCATGGGAAACATTCCTGGATTTACAACTGGGATCTCATCTTACTAAAAAGTTTTTGCATGTCAAAGGAAATCTCCAACAGAGTGAAAAGAAAACCCACAAACTGGGAAAATATCTTAACCAATTGTCCATCAGACAAAAGACTTCTATCTAAAACATATAAAGAATTAAAAGAAATCAGGCCCCTGAAATTCAAGGACCCAATCCAAAAATGGGCATCTGAGATGAATACACACTTCTCAGAGAAAGAAATACAAATGGCAAATAAATATATGAAAACATGTTCAACATCAATGGTCATTTGGGAAATGCAAATTAAAGCAATGCTGAGATTCCATCTCACTCCAGAAAGAATGGCCAAGATTAAAAAAACAACCAACAACAAATGCTGGAGGGGCTGTGGGGAAAAAGGAACCTTTTTCCACTGTTGGTGGGAGTGTAGACTGGTGCAACCACTGTGGAAATCAGTGTGGAGATTCCTCAAGAAGCTAGGGTTAGAGATCCCATTCAACCCAGCTATCCCTCTTCTGGGCATTTTCCCAGAAGAATTGTAAACATCATACCACAGTGATAACTGTGCACCCATGTTTATAGCAACCCAATTTGTAATAGCCAGATCTTGGAAACAACCCAAGTGACCATCAATCAAAGACTGGATAAAAAAGATGTGGTATTTTTATACAATGGAGTACTGCTCAGCTATTAAGAAAGATTGCATTGAGACTTTTATAAGTAAATGGTCACGACTTGAGACCATACTCATAAGTCAAATAAATCAAACCCACATGTACAAATACCGTATTGTCTCCCTAGTGTAAGAAATGGAAAAAGTATATATGATCCAAAATCTATAATAAATACTATGTAAGGGTAAAAAACAGCTCAAAGAGCAAAAGTAATAGGGAAGGGAAAAGGGGGAAAGAGAAAAGGGAAAAGGAAAAGATATAAATCTGTATATATGTATATGTAAGATAACTGAAATGAACACACTGCTGAATGTATACGTTATTGAGAAAGAACAATTAATACTCATATGATTAGATCAATTTTACATGTCTATATCTATTAATGTAAGTAACCATTTTGAAGATAACGATACGCAATATTGCAACCATTGTCAAGTTCCTATCATCCTGTTTTGTAAAGCTGCAATGTTACTGTTGTGCATTTACTCTAGTCGTTTGTTTGTCTCTTTTGCTTGTTATCTTTGTTACATATGTCTTTTTTTTCTTTGCTTAAATAAATAAAATAAATAGAAAAGCATTTAAGAAAAATGTACAAAGCACATCAACTGTGGCAGAGCATGGTGGCGCATGCCTGGGCTGGCATGGAGGCTGAGGCAGGAGGACTGCTGTGAGTCTGAGGCCAGCCTGAACTGCGTAGTGAAACCCTGTCTTAAAAAGAATTTTTAAAAATTCTCCCTCTTCAAATACTCATTGTACTTACAATTTAGGTGCTTCAGGTCCAAGAATTTAGAGACACAAAAGGACTGAGGTGGTAGGAGATCAGGTGACAGTGGGCAATGCCATTTTTGGGGTAAGGTTTCAGGGACACCTTCAATCTCTATGTGCATGGACTGAACTGTAGGTTGGGCCTGCCTATGTCCTCCCTGGATGGCCTCTCCACACTGCCTTGCTGCCCCTACTGTGGTCACCCTGCGCCCTTACCCCATGGTCATTGCAGAAGGGAGCAGTTTGCATAAAGCCCCCTGTCAGGGCAGGGTCCTCAGACACACAGGAAGGAGTAGGCAGGACATGGGAGGTGCCTGGCAGGGTTGGCTGGGGCAAGGGATGGAAATCAGGCTGCATCTCCACCTCCTGAGCAAACCCCAAGTTCATTCAGGGAATTCCTTTCCTGAGTGTGGACCATGTGTTACACTGTTGCCCCAGAGGCCATGAGGAGACCTGCCACGGTGACTGCCACATCACTCCTGATTCTTCCAGGTGACTAGAGACCCCGTGCCTGGGAGAACCTGTAGAAGGCCCAGTCTGGACGAGTCCACAGCAGCCCTGCAAAGACCCACAGACACAGGTCCTAGTGAGAGAGGCTGTAGGGACAGCAGATCACAGCCATTGTCCCCTGTGATCACATGGGGACTTCTGGGTCCTGGTGTCTAACCACTGTGCCAAGAGCCTTCCCTAACTCAGTGATGCACACCCTGGCATTGGTCCTGCGCCACCAGTCTATGGCACCATCTTCTCCAGCAAGCTTCCTCCCTGGGTCTCTGGCATCTGACCCAGAGACTTCACGCTGGAGCCTTTGTGAGAACTGGGGCTGGGCAGCTGCCCTTGCCTCTGGGAAGGCCTGGGTCACAGGAGCCAAGGGAGGAGCATTGCGCCCTCTAATGGATGCGTCCTTCCAGAGGCACAAAGGGGCCAGGGAGGGGAGAGGTGAAGCTGAGCTTGGACAAAGGGCAGGTGCAGAGGATGCATGTGAAGATGCAGGGGGAGGGGGATGGAGTAGGTGGGTGATGGGAAGGATGCGAGGGATCAGGGTGAGGGGAGGCTCAAGGTAGGCAGGGGAAGGGTGCAGAGCAGGGTTCAATTTCCACATACATTTGGGACTGCTCATCCTTGTGGGGTTACCAGTGCCTTGTGGGGTGTTTAGCAACATCAGGGGGTTCTCCCCAGTGACAGGAGCACTCCTTCTGTCATGTGTGACAGTCACAAGTCTCTCCAGACACTGCCAAATGCCCCTGGAGGGCAAAACACAGCCTAGCTCAGACTCTGATGCCCAGCAGCCTGATGGGGTGGAGGTGATCTCCTGACACCAGGGGTTCCAGACCAGGCAGCATAGGGTGACCTCACTATTTTACAAATCAGTCGATCTATGGATTTCAACAAAAATGGGACTCAGAGGAGTCTATGACTCTTATACAGAAAAACAAAATTAGATATTTGCCCTTTCCTCTTTAAGAATTTACTATAGTACTACAGTACTACAGTAATAAAATGACATGGGACTTGCATAAAGGGTCACATATAGATTCAGATTGGCTGTGTAGAATAAGCCCTGATAATATTGGTCATATGATCTCTGACAAGTGTGTCAAAATAACTTAATAGGGGAAGAAAAGTCTTTTAATATCTAGTGAGAGTCAGTTCCCACTATTTTAAGCCTCGTCAGCATTCCTGCT
>RJWM01039147.1:0-16307 GCA_004363535.1 Dasyprocta punctata | reverse complement strand
ATAAATAAAATGAAATAAAGACATTTAATGAAGTTGAAAATAAAAACTCCATCACCCAGAAATAAGCAACACCTCTCTCTTATGCCATTCCCTCTCCTTCTCTATTTTTCTATCTATAAACACACACACACAGAGTTATGAACTTCTCAAATCTCAGTGATACTGTTCAGAAATTGTCTTTTTGTGCCCAGCAATATGCTAGTGACCTCTTTTCCTACTAATGACACAATAGTACGTGGGAAATTAAAAGATAAAAAGGAGCACTCCTGACTTGAGAAGGAATAGAATGATAACTTGATTTGCCAGATTGTATAAGATTAGACATGCAAGAGAATGGTGAAAGCCTCTCTTGAATAACTAAAAATATTAGGGCTATTCTTCCTAGAGAACTTTGATGGGAGTTATTCAAGCCTCAAAATCTAAAGAGTTGTAAGAAGGTAGAGTGAGAAAGCTTGTTGCATGTATAAAAGTAGACTCCATAAAGGCAAAAAATTTACATAATTTTTCATGGTAATGGAATAGAGTACTATTACAAAGCTAGATATCCTTATTATTTGAAGTCATATAAAATTGCAGAATTATTATCAAATCATGATAATAATCACCATTGCCCCACCTCATCATCTTACTAGCTGTAATCATCATTGTAGTAGGAGTGGTAATGTAATTATCGGTTGTTAAGAATCACTCTATGGTAAGCTTTTCACTCCTACAACCACCACTAATAATAATAATGACCACTAACATTAGCTCAGTACATGCATAGCATATTCTAGCACTTTCTATCATCTGTTAACTTGTGTAATCTTCCCAGTGGTCCTGTGAGGCAGAGACTATTATCATACCCTTTCTACAGATGATAAATAGCAATTTAAAGTAACTTTCCCAAGATTCCTTCCTAGGAAGTGAGAGAGTCAACATAATGCCATTTTAGCTACTCTACTAGAACCTTTTGAGGAAACTAGGGACTCCACTTCACAATCGAAAAGTCTTTGCCAGACAGAGTGAGTGACTTGCATTGTCGCCATACAGTGAGAGGTAGAATCCAGATTCGGATGTGAGTCTGATTCTGGAGCTTTTCTTTTGTTTTTTAACTCCACATACTCCCTCTTTTCTCATTTTAGAGAATTAGAATGGAAATGTGAACTCCTTAAAAGCATTCATCCTTGTGGTTGGCATTTGTTCTGTGATCACCTCCTATGCCCCAGGCACCATGATGGCTACTGAGGACGCAATAGAAAATGAGATAAAGATAGCCCCATATCCCATGGCACTTTGGCATAGATGAAAGGGGGACCTTATAATTTGCTTAATTTACTGAATAAAATAGAAATATAGGGTGTCAAGAAAGCAATTAATAATGGGATTTAAATTGGTCTCAGCAGAGTTTTGAAGGTGCTATTGTTGGGTTAGATAGCAATAGTGATACTTTGAAGTCTATTGTTCAGATGAAGCATTATCTAGCTACCACTGGGACAATGGTCATGGAGAAGGTTTCCAGCAGAGACAAATATTTGAAGAGGGAAATGAACTTGGTTGCTTTCAGGAAATAAGAGCCTACTGTTGTTGAAGCTGGGTAAGTAAGGAAAATGAAGCAGGAGTAGTAAGCAGTGGGAAATCATGCAGAACTTGTAGGTCAAGTTTGTATTCTAACAACCACTGGAAAAGGGAAGAATTAAAGAGGGGAGTATGCAGTGATGACATTACATTTTTCAGCCTCATGGTGGCTCAGTGGGAAGTAGATTGCGTGGAAGAGAAAGATTACAGGGGTCAATTAGGTATCTGTTGTGAAAGGTCCATAAAATGGATTCAGCTAGGATGATGGGATCAAGATTGGAGAGAAAAGAAATTTGGGAGGACAGTTTTAAGGCCCATTGAACAGTTGCAAGAGGAGAAACAATTGAAAGAAAATTCAAGGGTGACAGAAGTGACTGACAACCACATAATATGTTATTGACAGAGTCAGATCCACCCACCCCCAGGAAAGAATAGTTTCAATACCCAGATGCTCAAACTGAGGCTGAATGCAACTTTGCTGAAAAATCTGTGGGAGAAATATAAGGGCAGTCCGGGTGAACTATTACTCAACGCTGAGATTCTATAATGTTAATTTTCTATAATTTTAATCATCTATGAGGCTTTGTCTTGAGCAGTTTGATGGATAGAATAATGCTGCTTGGAAACCAAAAGTGAAAAAAAAAAAATGATCCCATCCCTTTGAGGAAGGAATTTACAATCATGAAAGATGACATGCACAATTGAAAAATAATGGCAAAATTAAATTTGCAAAGCAGTGTTCTAAGGAATGCCATTGCTTTCCAAGGAGCTATCATGTGAAGCCTTTTGAAAGGAATTAGAAGGAAGAATAAAGGTCTTCTCAGAGGACAAGGAATGTGAACTGGAGTTTGACGTGATAGCAAAGATCAGTACCCCTTAGGAGAGAGCTACAAAGCCATTTTCTCATCCAGGAAGGAAGGGGTCTTCAAAGGCCCAGACATGGATAAACAGAAAGGGACTCAGGAAAGCAGAACTTCAGGTAAATCTGACAGAATCTCAACCCCACACGAAAAGAGCATAATTCTACTGCTGTACTGTTTGGGGAGTATTTTTTTTTTCAGACATCAGCTACTATGATAGGCACATTACATATCTGATGTAGTTTGATTTCTCATGACACCTATGACACTGGGTGGCATGTGATAAAGGATCAGATGTCCTAGTTTCATTCTACTTTGTGAAGATTTAGTCTGGTTCAGAGGGAGGACTCATGTGGTAATAAGATGCTAAATTCTGAAAAGACTTCCTGGAATCCTGGGATGTCCTTTTACAACCCAGGATTGATCAAGGGAAGAAACTTGGTCACAAAGCAAGTGATTACAGGACTGGTCTTCAGTGTAAGGTCTTCTTATTGCCCAGCATGCAGTCTACCCACTGAGAAAACTGATAAGAAAGATCATGGCACCCAAAGGCTCATGTGGAATTTTCACCCCATCAGTTCTTCATCTGTCTCAAACACTGTTCGTTGTTCCCAATCCCCTAACCTTGGCCACCTCTCAGTAGGCAGGTCCTGTGTTCACCCTGATCTGTTCATGGTGGGGAATATAGGGAACATAACAAGTTTTTTCTCTTCCATGACAGCCTGAAGATTTAGGAGAATCTCTAGACTGCTGCTATA
Organism: Dasyprocta punctata; assembly: GCA_004363535.1. NCBI lineage: Eukaryota > Metazoa > Chordata > Mammalia > Rodentia > Dasyproctidae > Dasyprocta > Dasyprocta punctata. Next base: position 13,132 of record RJWM01039147.1, on the reverse strand, counting down.
TTAACAGTAACTCATTCTATTTAACCTTTTTCATCTTTGGCTTCAGGGAAACTTTCCTTTCAGTTGTTTTCATCTCCAGTCCATGTCACCTTTCGAAGCCACCTGCTAAGTCAGCTTAGGGGGAAGCAAGCTATTTCTGAGGAGTCCATATTGATCTTTCTCGAATCTCCCTTTCTGAGTCCCCAACAGGAAGGAGACTGAAGCTTCTTTGTGCTCCATGTACTGGAAGGCCTTAAAGTTTTTCAGCAAGTTTCCCAAGGCTGTTGTCATTTCTCACCTCCTCCTACTACTTCCTTCCCTTCCTCTTCTCAGCAATCTCCGGTCCACCCCTAGAGAGTAGCCAGCAGGCTCCGCCACCAGCCGTCCTGCCATATGCCTCATTTCCTGACAACTGCCTGGCCTGGGAGCTCCAAATCTCTATCAGCTAGAGTCTTCATGAAACAGCTACAACTCTGCTTTGTTCTCCACCATCCCCTTCTCCAGGTGACCACAGCTAGCAGCTGCTGGTAGAAGAGAAGTCTGTATTTTCATTTCCTCTCTTGAAATTCCATGAGAAAGCAACCCAGTTTCTACTTTACAAAAGCATCAAGACGTAACCTCTATGAACTAGACAAGTGCTTAGAGATTAACAAGCTCAAACTTAACCCATCTTGCACAGATAGAGAAATTAAGATACAAGGAAGGCTATAATAAGCCACGTGCACATAGAGATTTGGGCTCTTCTGAGGCCAAACGATAGAGATCCTGACTCCCCGCAGACAATCCACCCTCATTCCCAGTTGTCCAGTGACGAATGGACATATGCAATTCCTGTGTGGTCTATGTTAGCATATGGTGAGGACAGCCATGTGTTGTATCCCTGCTTTCAGTATAGAGGGAGGGACCCACATGCCTTAGGAGGATGCCCGGTTCACAATGAAGGAGAGATCTTAAGCAAAAGCCACCCATGGAAGTCCACCTCTTCCTCTTGTTGTCACACATAGGCTGTAGCTTATCTCTGGCAGATACACTTATGGAGATGTGTAGGAACCCTAATCAGTCCCAAGGCAATCCACACCATGTTAATACTAAACCCAGTACACACTAAAAGACACATCAGAAGATGGAGACTGGGACAGTGTGTGAGAGCACCAGTCAGAATCAAAGATGGGAGACGCTACAGAAAAGTCTGGGTGACAGGAGTCTATATCAATCACGGAAATAACTAAAAATAGGGAGAACTATGAAAAGAGAGAGATAGGAAAGTATGTGATAAAAGGTGACGGAGTGAGGAAGCTGTAAATGATGGAATGGGTGAAGAAGAGACCTGAAGTGAAAGAGAAAGAAGGACACAGAGATCACAGTCAAAATATAGTTTGTTCCTGGGGAGGGAATGAGGATTGTTTTGAGACTTGGTGCTAAGAGAGGTTAGAAATCAGGTTCGAATGGGAAAGAATGAACACAAAAGCCTTTGGTGTAATGTCAAGTTCTCTGGGAGTGTGTAGAGCCAATTATCTCACGTCTGAATTGCCCCTAAAGCTGAGGAGTGATGTCATACTGTCTGTTTTTAATCTCCTTTGGTGCTCAGGGTTGGTCTTAATGACCCCTGTGGGGTCACCATTAGAATCTCCTTCCTTTAGCTCTTGACTAGGGTGGGAATCAGCAGACTGTTAGGGCAAGATAAATGTGTTAGCACTTGGTGGTATTTGATGTTTGTTTATTTGTTTGGTTTCACTCCCTCTCTCTGCTGTCCTCATCCACTCTATTTCATTCCTATAAGGAAGAAAGGTCAGTTTAGGTTATAGATTGCAGGGATTTAGATATACATCAGTCAAGAACTATTATTGAGTCCAGAGTCTCAGAAATGGCAGTTTGGAAAGGCTATTTAGGAACGGAGACTGAGCAAATTACAATGGTAAAATTTGCAAAAGCTTCATCATCAAAAATAACACAGTCCTGCTGGTGGCAGATACTTGCTCACAAGTATCAAGATGGACCTACAAAGTATGTGAGGAGCTCTAGGGATTTACTAGAAAGGAACATTGCAATCTGGTCTGCTTATCAGATGTGCATATTGTATTGCATAAGAGGGCAGTTTGGGTTAGATGTGGGATTCCAGGATTGCATACCCCAAACCCACTCATAGTGAGACAGAAGGGCTGTCTTTAAGAATTCGAGGAAAACTGGTCTTCATTAGTGGCATCTATTTATTCCCTGTCTGAGAAGACTGAGTCAGATCTGATGAAGTGACCTGCTAAGCTGTGCTGGATTTGGGTTTTTCTGGTTCTTTTGCGAGAGTTATTTAATTGCACATGCTATTCCTGGGCCTCCCTGTCTCTTTCTTCCCCTTCGTTCTCTTTTTTCCTTCTTTATTTCATGTACATACTTTTATGTGTGTTGTCACTTACCACATAGTTTATGTATTTTCTTATTTGCTGTATCTAATTCCTATTACCAAAATGGCCATTGACAACTTGGCTTTGCAAGCAGAAATGAATGTGTATCAGAATGCATTAGTTTGTGCTTCAGGAAAAAACAATTTCAAAGCCTCAGTGCCTTGACTTGAAAGTGTTGATGTGTTGATGCAACCCTATCCCTTCACAGGATACAGGGCCATTGTTCATTTTAGTACTTGGGAATCTGGGATGAAAGACGCATCATTGTTATGTGCTTCCATGAATGCTGGTGTAGGAAATGGCAGACATGGGATGTGGGCCCTGTTTGCTTCTCATATTAACACCTAACACTTTATGTAGGGTCCCAGCCAGCCACAGGATCTGGTTCCTGCAGGATCAGGTTTCTGGAGGTGATCCTTGCCCAAGATTCCTGCTAATTATGTAATTACTGCTCCCTGTGGCTCCTGGGACTGCTGAATACAAACATGGAACAGGTGTCAATCTCATTTAATTATCACACCAGAAAGCAGGTACCAGGTATTGTTATTATAATTATCCCTAATTTACAAATGAGGGAAATTTGACTCTTATAACTTCTTTTTAGTAAAGTCAAGTCAATCTTGGTTTTTAGCACAGTTACTGTAATTAGAAAGCTGACTTTCATTTTTTATAAATTATCTAAAACCACTTTGTTGAGATATTATTAGCATGGAAAAAGCATATTTAATATGTATGATTCATTAGTTTAGGGATCTGCACTGACCCATAAAACCACCGCCATTATTAAGGACATAGATACAGCCGTCTATTCCCAAAGTATCATTCCACCTCCTTTATTCATTATTCATTTATTTAGGTAGCATAATATGTACTCTCTTAGAAAACTGTAAGTGTAAACAACATACTGATGACTATAGGTCCCTTGCTATATATGTAGCATATATAGCAAGTCCTTCTTTATCTTACATAACCAAAACTTTGTACCCTTTATGAATCACCCCATCATTTCCCCCACCACCAAGCTGCTGTTCACTTCTAGGAGTTTCTGATGTTCTTCTGCCATCTCCAGCGTTATCACCTTTGGCCCTTTTCCCCTCTGGCTTCTATCGCTTCTTCTGTAAATAAAAAAGGGCTAGTGCAGATCTCAGAAGAAGACCCAGTACCTCTGACCCAGTGTAGTGCCATGGACAGGGGTTTAGTGAAGCCTTTCCTGCATGGCTGATCATAGAAATCCCCTGGAGCTGCACTAAAGTCTACCATTTCTCTCAGATAAGGAGCCAGGATAAGTGAATCCTCATTAATATTTTCAGGTGATTCACATGATTCAACAATTTTGGGATATGATGACAAGTTTTGAGAGGCAAGGCTCTGAAGCATGAGTTATTTTTTACTTGTTGACTATATAACCATAGACACATTATTTAAGTATGCCTCAGTTTCTCCATTTCTAGATTAGGAATATTATAATAATACCAGCTTCCTGGTATTGTGATATGAGACTGGTATCTATTCCTTGTTTTTCCTCAGCCAACGAGGAGGTTTTAGGTACCAATAGGAACTCACAATTTCATGATTAAGGAGGTATCTTCAGCCAAAGTCACCCCCAGGCACATGATTCTGCAGGAACCTGATTCTACACCTAACTGGAATTTTGGGTGCTGCCATGAAAAGTTAATAGGATCAAAATCCTATGTCTTCCATTTCTTAGCTATGTTGCTTTGGACAAATTTCTTTACTTCTATGAACTCCAAAATCTTCAACTCTAAATTGTGACTTTCACTTCAAAATACCCTCAGAGGCTTGTGGTAAGGATTGAACCTGCTAATATGCAAATGTCCTAGCACACAGTAGGCTGTCAATAAATTTTTTTTCTTCTGCCTTCAACTGCATTCCTTTATCTCCAAATCCAGAAGTCTTATAGTGAATGATGATTTATTTATTTTTATTGCATTTCCCCAAAATTCATCCCTGGATTGCAGCCAGAGTTACCATCATTGGAGTCAGGAGGGTCACACTCTTAACACATATTTTGGTGAACAGTGTTTTGGTGAAATTTTCAGGGTGAGGGCAGAAGCAAGCCTTTCATGCTCTGTATGTTTATGGCAGGAGACAGGTTACCTAGTATGAAATAAGAAGGAGCTCAGAGTTTCCATCCCCCTGGAATGTTTAGACCATGCTTTGGAAAATCCCAGTCTCTCCGACATACTGTATCACCTGTTTCTTTAAGTGCCATCTTTCTGTCTTTGGATGTATCATCTTCACTGAAATATATCTCATGAGGAATGTAGGATTTAGGCACTCAGGTTTCCTGTGTGAGAGGTTATAATCAGTCCAGACCCAGATACAAAAGTCCTAGTAATATGTTAGTCTGTCACCTCTGGAATGGTATTAACATTTAATGCTTAGGATAGACCTCTGACCAATAGGAAAGGAAATCCATCCAAACAGAACAAAACTGAACCAGGAACCCTTGATGGGCAGCACATATCTTGCCCACCTACCTTTTCTGATTTATCTTCCCTTTTATCACCTTATATCTCCTGGCCCATTTTCTGATGCTCTTAAGCATAACTGACATTGTAAAACTGTTCTTTTCAAAGTCCATCTTGGTGGCACATAGGCAGATGTTTCTCCCATGACAGACATGTAGAAAGAGCATGATGACTATCACACTTTTTTCCTTGATGCTTAGCATCAAACCCAGGGTCTTTCCAGTACTAGGTGAGTACTGTACCACTGTGCTACCCTCCAAGCCTTTGTCATATTTTTTATATGAAGACACAAGGTCAGAGAAATGAGTTTCAAAGTCACAAGGCCTGTGAATGAGAGAGCCAGGATTCAAGCTTTGCCCTTTTAGCCACTCTAGAGTCTCTAGATGATGAGTGTGCATGTAGACATGCATATGCTCTCAGAGCACGAGATTTGATTCTCTAAGGCCAAGAATTTATATCCCAGCTCATCATCTTCACTACATATGAAAATCCTGCCTAAAGGTAGGAATTTCCCATGCATTCCTACGGTCAGAATTCAATATATATGAATTATATCAGAACATCTCAAACTCTAATGTGCACACAAGTCAACATGGATCATGCTGATTCTGCAGCTCACAGGTAGGGACGGGGCCTCTGCATTTCAAAGAGTTCTTGGGTCTCAGGACCAGCTTTGCATAGCAAGATATTAAACTAATCTCTATGCTCAGTGGTGGAAATCACAGCTGCCCAGGCTATGCCTGACAGGATTATGGTTCCTCTATTTGTTTGAAAGCAGGAATCTAGTCCCAAGGCCTGTGGTACCTGAGAGCCATGGAGTCCCAAAACAGCCCCTCTCCCTTAATCCTCCCCCAAGTGACCAAGTACAAAGGATATGTTTCAGCTGTCACCCGAAAGGACAGATAATCCTTTCCTGCCATCCAGTAGGACTTCAGTGTATAACTGAGGACCAGTTGTTTTGGGTCTGTCCCCTCAGTTCAAAGATAGGGCTTGAACACTCTGGGATCATTGCTGATGGAGGAGGCACTTATGTGAGGAAGGCTTCTGCTTCCCATGTACCAAAGCTACAGTGGAGTGCCCAGATCTGTGCCACCTGCACGTGCCCACGCTGTCACTGTATGTAGCAGAATGCCACTTGCCAGTGCAGAGCTGAGCTGCAGTCTGCTTCAGGTCAAAGGCAGGAGACAAACTTTTGGAAGTGTAGCAAAAGTTCATTTGTGAGAGGACACAGGCCAAAATAAAACTTTATTTTTCTTAAACTCTGACACAAAAATCTGATACCATCAACACTTATTAATTTAACTGAGGACAGAAAGAAAGTAGTAAAATTAAGACACAATGAAAGATGCCTTTTACTGGGTATGTGGAACAGGGGTGGGTGCAAGACTTGAAAATTTTAAACAAGGCTTCTCTAATCTTCCCCTATAGTTATAGTGAGAGAAGAAAGAAAAATAGCTAGTTTAGATTTTTTTAATGTTTACATATTTAACATTCCATAAAAAAATCAAATTATACATAGGAATACGCTTCCCTTAAAATGTGTTTCTGATCTGTCAAAGCAATAAGGTCCATTTCACAACTCTTCACAGCCACCCCATCCCCCACTCAGTTTTGTTTTAAATTTCCTGGCTTCAGAATCCCTGACTATGTACTTTTTCTAGGAGGGGGAATCCTATCTGAATCATTGAGACATCTGAAGCAGAGACAATTTTTAAAGAAGAGCAATTTCATTACACTCAAACGCAGGCAGTAACTCATTCTGGTCTAAGCACACAGAAGTAAAAGTCCGTAGGGAACCTACTGAGCAGATAAGGATAGATTGTAATTAGCACAGTAATTGTAATTAGCAGAGCAATTGTAATTAGCACTGTGATTGTTTGTTCATAATGAGTGCTTCAACTTGACTCTAGGCAGTTTGTTCTCTTAAGTATCTTCTACCATTTTCCCCATGATCTTGTTTACATTGGGAATGGACTAATGTGCTTAGCGATCTCTTATAAGTAAGCCCTCCAAAGGTAGGAGCCAGCCCACACCCTGGACAAACATTATGAAACCTTAATTAACAGAGTTCAGGGCACTCATATTTTACTATATTTGCATAATGCTAAGGAATGTGGGTGCTTTGCTTTCAGAGCAAATCACACCTGAGAAGTCATTTGTTACTGTTAATGTTGCGTTAATTATGAGAGGGAATGGGAAGATGCCAAAAGATTCACTTGAGGTCAAAACCATGATGTTACCACTTGCTCCCATTTGTTATTATGTCTTTGTTGAATACCTGTTGTGGCCTGGGCTGTATGAAGCACTGGGATGAAAAGATGATTCATCAATGGATAGACTATTCACTGAACAAGCTCATTTTGCATTGTTCTATGTATGAGTTGTGATGAAAGACAGAACAGGAGCTAAGAGGACATAATGGAGGTAGCTAACTACAACCTGGTGTGCAGCTCCCTCAGTGAAGATTTCCTGAAAAAGTTGTTGACCCAGGACCCGAATGATACAATAACAGTTAGCTACATGGAAGAGTATTTTAGGCAAGTAATAGCACAGAGGATCTGCAGAAAAGAATAAGGGGAGGAGAGGACTTCAAGGAAGGAGTAGGAGTTAGGGGTGTAGCTCAGTGCTTCAGTCCATGCTTAGCTTGCACAAGACCCTGGGTTCAGTCACTAGCCAAAAAGGAATGGTGTTGGGGGATCGAGAGAAGGAAAAAATGGAGTAGAAAAGAGAGAGGGAGAAGAAAGATAGGATTGTAGAGCTAAGTGAATGGAGTGGGCATTCAACCAAGAAGGGCTGTTTAAGTGCCAAAGTAAAAGAATCATTACTAGCTATAAAACTGTGTGTGGTCTAACCTTTTTGATCCTCATCATTAAATCTGGAAACCTAGCACTACCTACCTTTTAGGAGAATTCCAGGGAGGAGAGGGAGGTGGTGAGAAAGGTCAAGTTAAAATGTTTTGTAAAGACATGTGCATATGTTAGCAACATTTTCCTAACAAAAATCCGAGCATCTGTGAGGTACAACTTACTCAGAAATTTTGTGTTGTGGTGTGCATTCTGTCACATTTAACATTATGTGGGATGCAATTTCACCAGCTTTACTTTCTTTGCATTTCTTCCAGAGAAATGAAAAAATCTATTCTAAGATCACATTAATAAGCCTACGCATGTATATCAAGAAAATTAACTTTTAGGGAAATATTTCCATTTCAGGGAAGTACCCTGAATAGAAATGTATTTATTAACAATTCCAATGAAAGATATGATCTCAGTCTATTGGATGCAAATTAATACAGAAAACTCCAAACACAGTGACTGGGGTTTTATGTAACATCATCAGTCATAATCTAGTAGATCACCTCAAAGGTGGCTTTTAAGAGGCCCAAATAAGCATTTATTTTAATGTCTTATAAGACTCTCTGTGGAGCCTATGCAGGCAGCTTGCCTAACAGGTACAAGACAGGGGCCAAAACTGTAGACTTTAGGGTAACCCAGGGCTGATTAAGCCCCTGCATATGGACCTTGTGCTAGTGAATCAACCAGCCATTGTTCTGTTCTCCCAGGAGGTCATTGCAGTATTAAATCTTCCTGAGCCCCCTTGTGCACCACACATTCTAAAGAATTAAAGGAACACAGTAAAGCAATTGGTCTTCCTTGTCGTATCATTGTTCAGAGAGACCAAGTTACTCCAGAGCATACTCTTCCAGAATTCTGTTAATTCTCTAATTTACCTAGTATTTTGTGGCTCTGGAAACATATGGTGTAAGCCTGGAAACCATTCAGACATTTTACATTTGTGTTTGCAAAGGAGGTAGAAACATAGCTTCAAAACTAAAGTACAATTAAATTATCTTTCAGCCTTATGATCCAGCCAATAAATATCCATCCAGTGCTTTTTATGTCCCAGGTCCTAAGGATTCAAGTAGGACAAGACTTGCTTTTCAGTTTTTATCGTTTTATTAATCATGTATGCAATACATAATGATTACATTCATTGTGGGGAATTGGTACATGTACAGGACACATCTTAATTCTTTTTTCATACCCTTCTTCTTTCCCTCCCTTCTCCCTCTATTTCTCTGTCCCTTCCCTTCTAAGAAGGATCTGTCTCCCTTTTTCTTACTATCTCTCTTTTATTTTGCTCTTTATTTATACTTCAGTTCTTCATGTAAGAGAAACCATGTAATATTTAAGCTTGTGCATCTGATTTACTTAACATTATGGTCTCAAGGTGCATTCATTTTCCTACAAATGACTCAAGTTTATCCTTTATGACAGAGTGGCATTCCATTGTGTAAAAATACCATGTTTTCTTTATCCATTCACCTGCTGATTGACATATAGGTTGCTTCCAAGTTGGAGTAAAGGGCAAAAAGAATATACTACTTGTTGATATCATGTAAGTCTGTGTTTCTTGACATTTTTTTCATTATTGCTCCACCCTCATTGGTGAAAAGTTAAATTAAAATTTAGCTTTCCTTAACAAGAGAAGTTAAATACTGAAGGATACAATTTTATTGGATAGGGTTTGGTTGGGAAAGGACAGAAGCCATTGTAATGTCTCAGATTTTTTTTTTAAACCAAAGAATAATTGCTGCCACCATTGAGAATGCATCATGTAAATGGATTTGCCAGTCATTAAACAGATGCAGAAAGACTTGCCTGCAGTTACTTAGCTGGGGTCAGAGCTTTGCCTGCCTGACTTTTTCTGACAGTTGGATTGCTTCTGTGTCAAAATAAACTCCTTTTCCATATAGTACACAGGATTATAGAGGTGTGTGTGTGTGTGTGTGTGTGTGTGTGTGTGTGTTTGTGTGTGTGTGTGTATCTAGGTATGGATGTATGGATATGTACTTTTATTTGTGATTCACAAACAATGACTGCATATTTATGGGTTAAGTGTGATGCTTTGAAATATATATTTTACATATATATGGAATGATTTAACCAAACTAGTTAATGTATACATCACTTCACATCAGTTTATTTGTATTGAGAACATTTAAATGGTCCTTTTAAAAGCACTTTTGAGATAAAAATTTTCTTAACCTATGGTCACCATGCCTCACAATTCCTCCTGAATAACTGAGTGTTTTTATTCTTTGACCAACATCTCCATTTTCTCCATCTCCTCACCCCCACTCAAACCCCACTACTTCCCAGCTCCAGTAACCATCATCCTGTTTTTTGCTAGGAATCTGAATTCTTGGAATCTACATCACATATCATCCAGTATGTATCTTTCTGTACCTGGCTTATTTAAGTTTTTTTTTTTTCCAGTATCATATCCTTGAGGCTCAGAGAAGGTTATTTCCTAATACTTTTATTTTTTCAATTTTTAAAATTTTATTTATTTTAATATCTTACATTTACAGAAAAATCATGAAAATAGTACAGAGAGTTCCCATACACCCTGTACCTAGTTTCTCCTAGTGCATTGGTATAGTATCTCCATTACCATTAATGGACTAATACCGATTCGTCATTGTTAAGGAAAGACCATACTTTAATCAGATTTTCTTTGTTTTTAACCTAAGAATCCTTTTCCTGATCCAGCGTGCACTAGGCAAAGCAAAATTTGCAGCGGACAGTATTAAACAGGGAAGGAAGACCCTGTTCAGACCATTGCAATAGGGTGGACAGGTCTAGACTCAATTTTGTTGGAACAAAGGGCAGAAGCATTTTTGAGGACTAACGTGAGGAAGTGGAAAAGTACAGAGAACATGAGGAGGAGGCAGAAGCATGAGATATGTCCAGCACACTGAGCGATTCCTGACTTTGCAAATGTACTTCTCTGCTATTAGGCCATCTGTGTTTGCTAATTAGCACCCATGAAGGTTAGGCTCCCACCCTCCCACAGAGCCAGGGAGATAGGGTTGCTATCTTCTTTGATGAGTAGATGGCTTTCAGTTCCTTAAAAAAGACAGTCTTCTGTTGGAAAACTAGCAAGAAGCTTTTAAAAAGATTTACATCTTAAAGAGACAGAAAAAGAATTTACAATTACAATTTTTTTTAAAAGTAAATGCACTAAGAAAAGAGGGGTCAGGGACCCACCATCTATAAGAAGCCTGTCTGGAGTTGAATCAAGCAGAGGGAACTGTTGGGGCCACTTGGTCACCCTCTTACATTTAGCAGTCTGTCTCCACAGGCTCGTCTTGGCTGTGACAGTTTGCTAGGCTTATTTTTAAGTGGCTTTTTATAGACATTAAATTTGCAAGGTTCAAAAATAAAAACAATATAAAAGCCATCCAATGAGAAGTGACATTCCCTTTTCTGTTGCTGTGTGTCTGTGTGTTTCTGTGCTGTGTCCTTCACTTTTATTAGTTTCGTGGGTATCTTTTCAGCATTTCTTATGTAAATATAAAGAAATAAGATTAAATATTTCTCTACTAGTTTCTCGAATGATCAAATATATATATATGTGTATATATATATATATATATATATATATTCACTTTCCCGTTTAGTGATACCCCTATATATCTCAAAGACAAGCAACTTTTAAACAGCAACACGAACACCATTCAAACTAGTGTGAAAAGAAAAAGAAAACACAAAAAAATTATTGTGCATGATCCTGTTGGAGAACACAGTGCCAACATGGAAGATGGAAGATGAGGAGCTCAGGGTTATCAAAAGGCATGGAACTGGGAGGCAGAAGATGCCCTCTCTTGAACTGTTTGATCTCACAGGGGTGACTTCATTTTTTTCAGCTTCTTTTTCCATCTACAGAAAATAAGAGCAATTATGTGTCATTATGATCCTGCTGAGATAAGAACTGTTAGGATCCCAGGTTTCATAAAAGTAACTGTAGCAGTGATAAGAGTAATAAGAATAATAATGACACATGTACCAATTTACCTGGAACCAAGCACCAGTGTAGTTTAATCAAAAATATTTTTAAGTGCCTGTTACTATATATGCCACTCATAATTTTAGGAAAGTTGAAATACAGTATATAAAAAATCCATTTTCAAGAGTTATATTTTAGTGGGGTGACAGTCAACAAATAAATATATACTCAGGTAGATAAAACCTATGGAGAAGGCAGGTTAAGTTTAGGTGACCAAAGTATGGTAAGCACAGAAGACTGTCTCTAATAAACGGGATGAGGGAGACTTTTTTGATAAGGTGACATTACTACAAAGGCCTTCACAAGTGAAGCAGTGGTCATGCATATATCTGGGGAACAGGTGCCAGGTGGAGGACTCAGTGAGTCCCAAGATTCTCACTGTGTTCCATGAGCTAAAAGGAGCCTGAGTGGATGGAACAGATTAGAAGAGGAAGTGAACAGTAGGAGAAAAGGCTATAAATAAAGAGGTAGTGGGTATTGAGTAGGGGAGTGTGGGCGATTTGTGCGGGGTCCTGTGAGTCACAGAAGTACAGCACTTTGGATCTAACTCTGAGTGAGAAGACAAAGAAGCCAGTGCACTGTCTGAACCATGTGCGCTTTGATCTGATTTCTGTCTTAAAGGCACCATTCCAGCTGGGGTGTGAAGAACTGACCTCTGGGAAGCTAGTTGGCACAAGGAAAGCAGTTCCCAGGCTGTTGCTGTGTGGTCCAGGTGAAAGGCAAGGATACTGAGAGTTGAGATGTTGAGAGTTGGACACAATCTGAGTGTATTCTGGAGGTGTATTCCATATTTACTGTTGAGGGGGAGAAAGTGAGGAGGCAAGATTGGCTCCCCAGTTTTGGCCTGAGCTACTGGAGAGGTGGATGTGCCATTCATGAAGTCAAGAAAGACTATGAGAGGAATAAGCACCAAAAAAGGGGAGTAGAAGTAAAATTTTATTTTTTGATCCTGTTAAAAAAAATGAACTTGATTGTGGAAATTTTCAGACATCTATGAAAGTAGACAAAAGAATAATGAAACCCCAGGTTCTCATCATCCTGCCTAAATAACCATAATCTGGTCATATCTAATATATAACCTCATGAAGATGTCAGGAACCCAGTAGGATAGAACATTCCAGAACAGAGGCCTGACATGAAATGCAGATTTAGGATTCTTTAGCATGCAGATGATCAGAGAGGAGATGACCTCACTAGGGAGGAAGCATAGAAGAGAAGAACTTATCAGAGTCCTCTGTCTTAGACTCAGTGGTCAAAGACAGGAGGAGCCTCTAGTGAAGGACATTAAGGGAAAGCTTCTGGTGACATTAAAGGAAAAAACAGGGAGTAGTTTCACCTGTCATAACCTAGTCAGTCCTTACAACCTACAGTGTGATCTAGGACACTATCAACTTCCCACATGCATGCATTCAT